>JAECUM010008550.1:0-55000 GCA_016617855.1 Megalonaias nervosa | reverse complement strand
GAAGCAACAATTTCCATTTGCTCAATTGTATGCCTTGCTTTGTTCCAAGATACTATCAGCGTTTGAATGAAAATGGCGTCCAAGGTAAAAAACCTTAAAATAGATCCGAAACAAAGGAAATTATCATTTGGACCACATTTTTATAACCGACCGTTGATAAAAGTATTGTTATCGAACCAGTGGAGCCTTCGTCATCAAAAGATGAGGTAACGGTTACTCGTAAGGTAAAAAATAATTTTGTGCAGAAATGGTTGAAAACATACAGCTGGCTACGTTTTCAAAAAGACGTTAAGTCGAGTAAAGAATGTGACAGTGAAGACGCCTTTATGTTTTGCCATATATGTACAGAGGCTAAAAAAAAAACCTCGATGACCAAATGTGCAATAAACCCATAACTGTACACTGGGAAGGCATGCTGGGTTGCCTAAACACAAACTGCTGATTGAAGGTTCACAACACCAGGCAGATTTTAATGCAGTTTTACAAACAAGACATAGCAGAGAAAGTGCTACTTAAGTGCGTACATTGGCCGAGTGTAAAAGACTTACCTTTTTTAAAGGTACAAATCTCTTCTTAATTTAATACACGACTTAATGGCTAAAGAAATTGATGCCGTTGGCATTTGAAGAATTCCGCCATTCAGTATGATTTAGCTACTACCTGTTCAGAGGTACTGGAGAGCCTATCAAACGTTGTTGAGGATAGTCTTATACGTGACCTGCAAAATTCGTCATTTGTGACAGCAATGGCAGATGAAAGTACTGACATAGCCAACAATAAACGCCTTGTCATATATGCTTAGATTATTTCTGATGATATGAAACCATGAACTAGATTTTTAACAAATATAGAATGTTCAGATACTTCTGGCAAAGGAATTGCCCCTTATTGGCTTTAGACACATTATATAACTTAAACTAATATTTTTGTTGTGTATTTAAACAATATAATTTATTTTTTTAAAAACTACTGAAGACTGTTCTTCGGCTTGAATAGGACTCATAGGTTTGGATTTTGACTCACAGTTTTTTGCCTTGATGAGTCAAATGACTTACATGAAGCCATTTGTAGATAAAACACTGAATATACATGCTGAACAAATTTAACTGCAAACACTAATAGTGGAATTGACAAAACCCATTTGGGCAATACCACTGTAAACAAAGCACTTTTGATGTCGTTTGTTAATTTACTGAATTTAATACCATTTTGGAACAGAAACAGTAATGCTAACTTGAAATAACTTTGTGATCTTTGATTGCATTGAAGTCTTATTATATTAAATATATATTTATATACAAAAATTTATGTTCAAAAATCAATATTTAATGGATTTAATATGTGCTTTAAATTAAATACTTTCAAATATTTCAGAGGTTAAAAGCTGGTTTACTGGTTCAAGATTTTACTCAAAAAACAATTCAGCGATAACAGTAGCGAAAAATATCATGATAATAGCAAAGTAGGTTCTACAGTTGTTTTTCACCAACTCTTTTTAAATATTATGAAAGCACGATTTGTATGAGAAATCAATCAATACATTGAATGCATTACTGTTTGATAGTGTTAATACAGGCCCGATTTATGAAAATAAGGTATGTGTTATCCATTGTTTTTCTTATAATATTTCACATGGTCCAAATCAGCCTGGCATTTGGGTCAAATCAGCCAGTAATCAGGGCTGAATCAGCTGGTAGTTTGGGATGAATCAGCTATAGTGACAAGTAAACATCTCGCAGTAAAAATGGTATAAGGTGAAACATTTATATAATCCAAAACAGTGATAATGTGGAAGGAAATAGTAAAACCCTTTCTTAAAAAAAGTCAGTTTTCTATAAATAAAGGGCAGTGTATTAAAAAGTTCAAAACCTCATTTGGAAGATAATCACAGATGCCTAGCCTGGCAAACACTCAGGTTTCCTCCATTGTAAAGGAGGTCATTTCAAACCCATTTTACATCCTTGAGCTGGCAGGGTGGGGGTGGGGGTGGGTGTTTCAGTGGGAACCAAGTGCATTGGCAAAGGACAAACAGAAGCACCTTACCAGGGCTGGCCTGTGTGAAAATGGAACCAGCAACCCTTCAATTACAATGCTCAACCAACTCAAATGGAAAAATTTGGTTAACTTTCAGAGGGAAATAAGTCTAATTAAATTAGTTGAATAGTTTTGCAGACGATTCTGATAACACAGCAGTTGGGTTGTTAGCTCAACTGGTCATAGACCAGATGAGCTTATGGGATGACCTGCTGTCCATTGTTGTCCATCTGTTATCAAAGTTTTTATCACTGCACCCCCTACACTACTTGGAGGGTTCCCATGAAATTTTACACACATTCTTTTCAAGATTTGATTGATCCCATAGTGAAAACCATATAGGTAATGTATGCACATTTACTCAAAATAAAATTTAATTGTTGTAAAATTTAATACTAAAATAGTTTAACCAAAGCCTATTCAGTCACCTTAAATGCCATTAAAAAGCTTCCCGACAAAACTTATTGATCACTATTGACTTTTAGAATGGTACCTATGTACTAAACTTGGTGAAGACAAGAATCTCAGGTCTATCATAACAAATAACAGGGAGGGACTATTTCTTTTCAATGCACGCTGCTTTCATTGTGACATCATGACACATATCATTCAATCCGATTTATGCTGGATCACACCTTTAGGTTCACCTCATCCAAAATCCATAAGATTTAGCATTCATTTTGCCATATTGTAAATAATGTCCTTCCAAAGGAATATGGATGTATGAGGATCCAAATAAAGTGAATAATTTTTCTTTAAAGGTATATGCAAGCAAATTTTAACAAATGATACCAATTACTGGAATACTCTGTTCAGAATGACCTCTAGGATATTTACTATAAATGAAGATGCTGCTGCTCAGACATCTATGATTCACAGTGCTACCGGTAATTCAATTCTCAACCTATGGAAACAGCATCATATTAAAATTCAGTAACTGGTTGGTGATAAATGACAATGGTGTCACCTGGACATCAGTATGGCCTCCATTGAGGACATCTTGAAAATAATCTTGTTATCACTACTCAGTCTGAATGGATGGTCGTATCAACATGGTTTTTTTACATAAAGACTTCTTATTATGTCTGGTTGGTCCTAAATTAAAATGGCATGTGCTAATCTGACATCCAGTATGGCCACAACAGCAGCAATCTTTAAAATCATGTTGTTACTACTCCTTCTGAATGGAATGTTTATCAACATGTAGTTTTCACCGAAAAACTAGTTGTATGACATCAAGTTGGTCTTAAATAAAACTTATCATATCCAATATGGCCTCCACAGTGGCCATCTTGAAAATCTTACTGTTATTCATTCAAGATGAAAAGTCATATCAGTATTGGATTTTCATAACAGTATTTGCACACCCTCATTTGTTTGTATCCCCTACCAATTTAAAAAACGAAAAGCATCATAGATATAAAAAAGTCACAAGTTATTTCATTCATTGATTTATAATTTCTAATCTGACTTTTGCCAGGGGGTCCCTAACACTTTTGACTTATCACAGTTTCAAAGCAAATGGTTGTTCTCCATGTAAACAAGCCGACAGACTGCTAACTATCCTTTTCTGGTTTCTAGAACCGTCCATTTCAGTAAAAACTGTCACCTATATCCACTACGTGTCTAGTTTTAAAATTTCTAAAGCAAAATTGAACAAATAAAAAGGAAGAACTCTTGTATATATGCATTCAAACAGATGCAACTCCAAAATGAATGAAATTATTGAGATTATCAAAGGCGGTGAACTACATCACATCTGTTGCTTGAAAACAGAGATTTTTCCATGCAAATATGGTGACTCTGTTACTGAAAAAACTCCTGTTTGATTTGAAATGCCAACAAATTGATTTGGGACCCCCTGGTGACAATCAGGTTTGAACTTTTAAATCGATGAATGATATGACACAGTTTTGTGCATATTTTATATCTTTTATGCCTTTTGTCTTTAAAATTGGTAGGGGGGTACAAACAAATGGGTGGGTTTGTGAACATTATAGAAGAATTCTTATGATGTCTAGTTGTTTTTAAATGAAATGGTGTTTGATGTCCAGTATGGCTACCATGGCAGTCATCTTGAAAATCTTGCCATATTTTCTAAATGGGAAGTCATACCAACATGGGGTTTTCACAAAAAGACTAATTATGAATTTAGTTAATCCTAAATGAAAATAGTGCTGATCTGACCTCAAATATGGCCATCATTGCAGCCATCTTGAAAATCTTGTCACTACACCTCCTACAGCACAAGTCATATCAACATGTTTTTTTTTTAAAACCCCTCCATTTTCTTATAGTGACTAGCTAGTCCTGAATGAAAATGATGCTGATCTGACATGACAGCAACTATGGTGGCCATATTGAAAATCTTATTACTCCTCCAGAATTGATGATCATATCCACTTCAGTTTTCTCCAACTATATAATATTGTTACGTACATGTAATTAAATTTCTTGTGTGTTAGTTTTAAAATTCTTTTTATTTTATTTTTGTTTCATTACATTTTACTGTAATGATTATATTCACGGGATTTGAAATTCTTTTTAATTAATTGGATATTTTGTTTTAGTAATTATGTTTGTCTGAGACGTAAAACGAGTTACATGAACAATATTTTTAGTTCACCTTGGTCCGCGGTAGTGTAAGTGCTACGCGAAAACGATTGGCTATTGCCAAGGTCATTTTGTTTAGTCTGAATAAACAATGTTTTATTTTTAAATTTATTTAGAGTGATAGTAGATAGGGGTTCTTCCTACGTGACAAATTACATTGTTCTTATTGCATTGTTCGAGTTTTAAGAGACCACGTAATCTATCTCGCAAGAACGGGATGATAATTCGGGTGGATAGAATACCCTTTATCAGCGCTCATCTGTCAGTTGTATTTCTGAAACCTTGGAGGACGGATAGGTATTTTGTTGTTGAAACCAGATTGTTTTTGAAGTTCATTTGTTTTTGGAATTTAATAATTTATTCTCTAGAAAACCAAACAAGTGTACTGTTTTATAAATTCTGGGAGAAAGAAATTCAGTGGAAATTTATTCTGGAATTATTTGGAAATATAAACTGTGATTCAATTGAGGAATTGTTGCTATTTGTACAAGGACCACATCCGACGTCATCGCCTTCCATATTGGAACGTCGTCGAGATTCGAACCTGGATTCTAATAGAACTATTTAGTGATAGGACTTTTATTTTTCATTCTTAGGATTAAATTTTGGATTATATTCATAAACCGTAAGTCCTATTTTCCAATTTTTACATTGTTTTCTAGGGAAATAAATTATTTTGTTAAAATATACAAAGCTTGTTGACTTCACTCTTTTCTTCTGTTACATTTGTACGAGCCTATACGTAACAGGAGAAAAATGGGTCGCTCGTCCTTGGGATATATGAAATTTGGCTAAAATATTTCAGAAAATTGTTTTTTGAAATTTAAATTCCCCTAGTCTTTTAAATCCCAAGTACTATTTTACATTTTGTTTGAAATCTTTAGTGAAAACAACAGGCTTTCATTCACAATGTCATCAAAAGTAGAAACTTTTCTTTCTAGTCCAACTCAAGAGCAGTTGGATAGTCTGAAAAAAGATGAGTTGCTTGAACTTGCCAGAAAGTACAATCTTCTGAAGCAAAATCTTCCTTAACGAAACAAGAAATTAAAACGTTTTGATTCAATATTTCTTAGAGAAGAATGTTTTTGATAAAAGTGTTTTGGCTACGGTCAGTAAGTCGGTATCAGACTCTGACATAAAAGTAATGGAATTAAAAATGAAATACAAGATGGAATTGGAGTTAAGGAAGCTCGAGCTTCAGAAAGAGAAAGAACAAACGCAGTTGCAAGTAGAAGAGAAGCAATTGCAATTGCAATTTGAGAAAGAGGATAAAGAGAGACAGGAGAGGGAGAAAGATAAACAAATGAAAGTACAATTAGAAGAGAAGGAGAGAGAGAGACAGGAGAGGGAGAAAGATAAACAATTACAATTTGAGAAAGGGGAGAGAGAGAGACAGGAGAGGGAGAAAGATAACAAATGCAATTGGAGTTTTAAAAAGAACAAATGCACGTACAGATGCAAAAAGAGAAGGATGAAAAAGAATTTCAAATTAAAATAAAAGAATTTGACCTGGCAAGTGAAAAGCACGATTCCACTTCACATACAAATTCAAGTTTTGACATTACAAGAAATATCAGGTTAGTGCCCCCTTTTAGAGAAAAAGTAGTAGACAAATATTTTATCTATTTTGAAAAAGTTGCTGAAAATTTGAAATGGCCAAGAGAGCATTGGACTCAATTATTGCAATGTTTAATTTTTGGCAAGGCCCAAGATATCTATGCATCCCTGTCAGTACAACAAAGTTCTGACTATGATTTGGTTAAGGAGTGCATCTTAAGGGGTTATGTGTTAGTCCCTGAGGCTTATCGGCAAAAATTTAGAAACTATAAAAAAGAACCTGGACAAACTTATGTTGAATTTGCAAGAGAAAAAGAACAGTTATTTGAGAGATGGTGCTTAGCCCAGAAAGTTGAACATGATTATGAAAATATCAGACAACTTGTGTTACTTGAAGAGTTTAAGAACTGTGTCACTAGTGACATTAAGAATCATCTTGAAGAGCATGACATTGAAACCTTGGAAAATGCTGCTCTTGCTGCTGATAAGTACTCCTTAACTCATAAAGTTCCTGTTGTAGGCAAATCATTCACTCAGCAGTCTACTGGTAGAATGGTATTCCAGCCCAATACAACTCCTCCAAAAAATCAATCTGGTACAACTTCTAAAAATCAAGTTTCTGATAAACTTGATTCAAAATCCTTGTCTATTCCAATGTGTACCTATTGCAAGATAAAAGGACACATCATTTCTGATTGCTTTAAACTGAAATATAGACATCAGAATCAAGATAGACCTATCCCAAATGCTCTTATTTCTACGAGGTCAAGGTCATGGTCATGTATTGAAAGCAATAATTTGTTGGGTCTAATAAACCCCTGTCTAATTTTATTATGGAGAATTATGAACCATTCATGTCGAAGGGTTCTATATCACTCTTGGGTGATTTGGCCAATCCTATCCCTATTAAAATATTAAGGGATACAGGAGCTTCTCAGAGTCTTTTATTATCAGGTGCTTTGCCTTTTTCTGAGAAGACCTGTTCTAATGAGAGTGTTCTCATTCAGGGAGTAGAGTGCGGTTTTGTTAATGTTGCTCTCCATTCTGTAAATTTGTCATCAGACTTAGTTTCAGGACCTGTGACAGTAGGTATATGTCTAATTTACCCATTGAGGGCATTCATTTGTTGGTAGGCAACGACCTAGCTGGAGACAAGGTTGTGGTTAATCCACTTGTAACTGACAAGCCTTCTTTGGATCAGAAAGTTGATCCAATTGAAAAAAAATACTCTGAGTTATACCCAGCTTGTGCAGTTACCAGAGGTATGTCAAAGAAAGCTCTTGAGAATGATTTTGATAAGGAAAATATTCCTTTAGCTGACACATGTATTGGTCAGGCTTTTGATGAGGTCACTTTCACTTCTAATTTCGATCAATCAAAAGATATTGATCACAGTGATCCACTTTTAAATACTCATTCTCTTTTATCTAATCAGGGTGATAAACGACAATCACTTTTCATCGAACAGGAAAAAGATCCTGAGATCTCCTGTTTGTTTCATAGGGCCATTAGTGAAACTGAAGCCACTGAAGTACCTGTCTGTTATTTCATTAAAAATGGAATTCTTATGAGAAAATGGAGACCTCCCAAGGTACCTGCTAATGACGAATGGTCAGTGAACTATCAGATTGTAATTCCAAAATCTTACAGACAGGAAATACTTAGTTTGGCCCATGAAACTCCTCTGGCTGGTCATCTAGGGATAAATAAAACTTTTAACAAGATCTTGACTCACTTTTATTGGCCAAAAATCAAAAGTGATGTTTGTAAATTTTGTAGATCTTGTCATACTTGTGAAATGGTAGGAAAACCCAATCAGAAGATACCTAAGGCTCATCTACAACCAATTCCTGCATTTGACGAACCATTTAGCAGAATTATGGTAGATTGTGTTGGTCTCTTACCTAAGACCAAGTCAGGCAACCAATATTTGTTCAATTTTGTTGACCATTATGTGTGCATCAACAAGATTCCCAGAGGCAATTCCTTTGAGGAATACTATAGTAAAAGCTTTGGTAAAGTTTTTTACTCAATATGGCCGTCCCAAATCTGTCCAATCAGGTCAAAGGTTAAATTTTGTCAGGACTTTTCCAGCTTGTTATGCTTGAATTTGGCACTCAGCAGTTCAAGTCAAAAGTGAAACTATGGTTTCACAAAACTTTACTTGAGAGAACATTTGAGTCTTGTAATAGAGTTCATTCTCTTTTGCTCATTCTTCAAAATTTTTTTCAAATTAGATTTTAAGGCCCTTACAAAGTAAAGAAGAAAATGAATGAGCTAAATTATAATTATAGTACTCTGGTCTAAATAAATTAATGGAGTACTAGTATATTGAAAGAGATTGCCAAGTAAATCATACAGTTAATTTAGTTGTACCTGTCCCACCAACTGAGGATTTAAGTGAAGAAATTCAATTGGACACCGTTGAACTTGGAGCAACAAATCTTCGTAATTCGGAAATCATGAAAGATCTAGACCAGAAACGTTTACATTTGCAACAAGAAGAAAGAAATGAACTTAAACAGTTATTATTCGAATATGAGCAATTGTTTCCAGATATTCCTACGAGGACTAATAAAATTTTTCATGACATTGAAATTGTAGATTCAAAACCTGTGAAACAACACCCATACAGGATGAACCCTCTCAAACAGGAATACTTGAAAAAAGGAAATTCAGTATTTGCTGGAGAACAATTTCATAGAGCCCAGTAAAAGTGATTGGAGTTCACCATGCATACTTGTTCTGAAACTGGATAAAACTTTCTGTATGTGCACTGATTATAGGAAGGTGAACAGTGTGACAAAAACAGATTCATTTCCATTACCAAGAATCGATGATTGTATTGATAAAATTGGAAATGCCACTTACGTCACCGAATTTGACCTTCTGAAAGGATTTTGGCAAATTCCACTTACGGAAAGAGCGAAATAAATTTCGGCATTTGTGACTCCAGATGGACTCTATCAATATAAAGTAATGCCGTTTTTGTGATGAAGGGTTCCCTAAGTACGTTTCTCCGCTTGATGAATATGATTATCTCTGGTCTAGATAATTGTGATGCTTACAATGATGATGTCATCATCTACAACGACACCTGGAAAGGACATCTAGCCACGATTCGGAAATTCTCTGAAAGAACCACTGATGCTAATTTGACAATCAGTTTATCTAAAATTGAGTTCTGCCATGCTTGTGTAACTTTTGTAGGACATATTGTGGGACATGATCAAGTTAAACCTATAGATGCTAAGGTTAAAGCTATCTCTGATTTTCCTGTGCCTGTCAGTAAAAAGCAACTGATGCGATTTTTGGGTATGGCCGGATACTACCGAAAGTTTTGTTCCAATTTTTCTAATATTGCTGAACCTCTGACAAATTTGTTAAGCAAGAGAAACAAGTTTCTTTGGACCAAAAAATGTCAGGAAGCTTTTGATAGATTAAAAGCCATACTCAAAAGTGCGCCGGTTATAACAGCTCCAAATTTCAATCAGTCTTTTAAATTGTCTGTGGATACAAGTGATATTGGGGTTGGAGCAGTATTGATTCAAGAAGACAGAAATGGTGTTGATCACCCAGTGTGCTGTTTCTCTAAGAAATTAAATAAGCACCAAAGAAATTACTCAACAATCGAGAAGGAATGTTTGGCTTTAATATTGGCATTACAGCATTTTGAAGTTTACATTAGCTTCAGCTCCTTCTTCGGTTGTTGTGTATAGTGATCACAACCCCCTTACTTTCATCAACAAGATGAAAAATAAAAATCAAAGATTATTAAGGTGGAGTTTGTTTTTGCAAGAGTATAATCTCAACATCAGGCACATGAAAGGAAAAGACAATTTGATTGCAGATGCACTTTCCCGTGTATAGGAATATTATTTCATATACACTTTATATAATTCATAAGAATTTTCTTATGTACTTTTGTTTACCTCATGTATAATTTACATATGGTAAAAAGAAAGCTTTATTATATAAATCTTTCCTTTTTACGGGGGGAAGTGTTACGTATATGCAATTAAATTGCTTTGTGTTAGTTTTAAAATTCTTTTTATTTTTGTTTCATTACATTTTATTGTAATGATTATTTTCACGGGATTCAAAATTCTTTTTCAGTAATTCGATATTTTGTTTTAGTAATTCTGTTTGTCTAAGACTTAAAACGTGTTACATGAACAATAGTTTTAGTTCACCTTGGTCCGCGGTAGTGTAAGCGCTACACAAAAAGGATTGGCTATTGCCAAGGTCATTTCGTTTAGTCTGAATAAACAATGTTTTATTTTTAAATTTATTTCAGAGTGATAGTAGATAGGGGTTCTTCCTACGTGACAAATTGCATTGTTTCTTATTGCGTTGTTTGAGTGTTAAGAGACTACGTAATCTATCTCACGAGAACGTGGTGATAATTCGGGTGGATATAATACCCTTTATAAGCGCTCGTCTGTCAGTTGTATTTCTGAAACCTTGAAGGCCGGATAGGTATTTTGTTGTTGAAACCAGATTGTTTTTGAAGTAATTTATTCTCTAGAAAACCAAATGAGTGTACTGTTTTAGAAATTCTGGAAGAAAGAAATTCAGTGGAAATTTATTCTGAAATTGTTCGGAAACATAAACTGTGATTCAATTGAGGAATTGTTGCTATTTGTACAAGAACCACATCTGACGTCATTGCCTTCCATATTGGAATGTCGTCGAGATTCGAACCTGGATTCTGATAGAACTATTTAGTGATAGGACTTGTAGTTTTCATTCTTAGGATTAAATTTTGGATTATATTCATAAACCGTAAGTCCTATTTTCCAATTTTTACATTGTTTTCTAGGGAAATAAATTATTTTGTTAAAATATACAAAGCTTGATGACTTCACTCTTTCCTTCTGTTACATTTGTACGGGCCAATACGTAACAATATAGTTGGACCTATACAAAAATATTGCCCTGCAGACATTTTAAGAAAATGGCTGCCACAATAAGCATATTGAAAATGATGTCACAAAATGATTGTAAATCTCCTGAGTGGATGGTCATATTGGCATAGGATTTTCACACAAAAATGTTTCTGATCATGTTTAGTTTGTCCTACATGTACATGAAACATGGTGCTGAGCTAAATCCAGTATATTAACCACTGCAGTGTAGTATGAAAATCTTATTCCTGAAAAATATTGGAGATGGTTTTAACATTCTGCAGTTCAAAAGAAGAAATGATTTTTATCTTCAGTTTCTGGAAGTTTGTTTTTGGATAGTACAGCTTTGGTCTCTTCAACGAACTGTTGTTTTTGGATAGTACAGCATTGGTCTCTTCAATGAACTCTTGTATTTGGATAGTACAACATTGGTCTCTTCAACAAACTCATGTTTTTGGATAGTACAGCATCAGCCTCTTCAACAAACTCTTGTTTTTGGATAGTACAGCATCAGTCTCTTCAATGAACCCTTGTTTTTGGATAGTACAGCATTGGTCTCTTCAACAACCTCTTGTTTTTGGATAGTACAGCATCAGTCTCTTCAATGAACTCTTGTTTATACAAGTAATCAGTTTGATATTTCTTTCTTACATTATGAAATGAATGTCAGGTGGATTCTAGTGATTTTATAATTCAGTTCAATTTGGAGTTCAGGTTGCTCAAAATGGCCATTTTCTGTGTTTTGATTCATCCAAAACTGTAAATCAGTCTTAATAACAAGATTTTTATTTTGATGAAAACCTTGTTATGCAGACAGCTTTATCAGTCTATATTTAGCAGTGGAATATGTTCTCTTTTGACCTCACCTGGTAGGGGTGTGTGTGTGTGCGCGCGCACATTCTGTTGAACCCTACAAACCCATCTAAATGTGCCATTGGATGTGTACTGATTTGCAATAGTTTGAAAGAAAACAAAAGCTTGTGAAATAGCAATACCCATAAACTGGTTTAGATATATGTTTTTCACATGACAACTATTGAAATTTAACAATCTGGAAAAAGTTTGGGCAGAGGAAAATTATTATATAAAAGTTTGAAATGTAAAGGACTTTGTTTATTTTCAAGAGACAATAATTTTTCAAAGAAACACTAAGTAGTTATCAACATTTAATATATGGG
Source organism: Megalonaias nervosa (assembly GCA_016617855.1). Taxonomy (NCBI): domain Eukaryota; kingdom Metazoa; phylum Mollusca; class Bivalvia; order Unionida; family Unionidae; genus Megalonaias; species Megalonaias nervosa. Next base: position 42,711 of record JAECUM010008550.1, on the reverse strand, counting down.
GTGGGGGGGCTGTAGCTTTTATTTTAAAAAGCTTCTGGTCCCCAAATAGCTTGAAAAATTCTTGCTCTGATTTGTAGAATAAATGAACTAGTATAACAAAAATTATCATAAGGTGCAAAAAGTCAAATTCTGCTTTGAAAGAAAATCTCTGGCCCACTCCCTTTTACCTTATTCAAAAAGTTTTTGAAATTTTAGTATTTGTATGTACATTTATTATGTTATGATGTTCTCCATCCATTTCTGTACAATAAATATTCTTCTTCACTCGGAAGAATCCTATCAGTTTTGTGATCAAATGGTCAAAGATCAAAGTCATTGTAACCGAAAGAAGAAAAAATGGTTTCCTACACAATAACTGATTTCTTTACTATCCATGGTTACCAAACTCTGTCGATGACATGGACTAAGGTGTGTGCGTGATTTTGTTAGGACTCAATAGGAGTTCAAAACCACAACCTCCCGCATACGAGGCGGATGCTCTAACCACAAGGCCACTGGAGCGGTCTACACATGGATTATAGAATAATCCCATTGCATTTGGAGTCAGAGGGTCTAATGTCATTGTAACTGAGAGAATACAATGGTTTCTGCAAAACAGCATTAGTTAGTACATGACATACCTCAAACTTTGTGGATGGCATTTACCAAGGGTAAAGGAGGAGATTATCAATTTTACTGAAAGAAGAAAATGATTTCTGTGCATTCTTTTTCATTAATTTATATTTTATTTTAATGCATCTAATATTTCCATGAGATATGTTCTTTTCCTGTTCAAAGTCCCATGATGATTGGATTACATAGTAGTTTGGTTAAAGATATTTAGTTCAGTCTCTCAGATAAGGTACCTAATCATGTGCTCAGTCTATTTAAATTGATATATCTATTTGTTTATGTCAGTACATTATATACCAGTATAATTAATTTGGATTAATAAATGTTTCCCAGTGTAGTGTTTATATGTCTTCTTATTTTAATTGAGTTTAAGGCATGTCTTTAATGCATCATCAATTCCAGTGTCATCAAAGAGACTTGAAGATAAGGACCCAATTTTGTACATGGAATTTTTTTTATATTAAAAGCTATATTTTAATGTTCCACAATGCTTACAAAATGCATCAAATTGTTGGGATGTTCAAAGTGTATCCTGATTGTGTGTGATGTCCAAAGTATGTCCTGATTGTGCATGTTGTCCAAAGTATGTCCTGATTGTGTGTGATGTCTAAAGTATGCCCTGCTTGTGTGTGATGTCCAAATTACCGGTACGTCCTGATTGTATGTGTTGTCCAAAGTATGTCCTGATTGTGTGTGATGTCTAAAGTATGCCCTGCTTGTGTGTGATGTCCAAAGTACCGGTACGTCCTGATTGTATGTGTTGTCCAAAGTATGTCCTGATTGTGTGTGATGTCTAAAGTATGTCCTGATTGTGTGTGATGTCCAAAGTATGTCCTGCTTGTCCTGTGATGTCCAAAGTACCGGTACGTCCTGATTGTGTGTGATGTCTAAAGTATGTCCTGATTGTGTGTGATGTCTAAAGTATGTCCTGATTGTGTGTGATGTCTAAAGTATGTCCTGCTTGTCCTGTGATGTCCAAAGTACCGGTACGTCCTGATTGTGTGTGATGTCTAAAGTATGTCCTGATTGTGTGTGATGTCTAAAGTATGTCCTGCTTGTCCTGTGATGTCCAAAGTACCGGTACGTCCTGATTGTGTGTGATGTCTAAAGTATGTCCTGATTGTGTGTGATGTCTAAAGTATGTCCTGATTGTGTGTGATGTCCAAAGTATGTCCTGCTTGTGTGTGATGTCTAAAGTATGTCCTGATTGTATGTGATGTCCAAAGTATGTCCTGATTGTGTGTGATGTCTAAAGTATGTCCTGATTGTGTGTGATGTCCAAAGTATGACCTGCTTGTGTGTGATGTCTAAAGTATGTCCTGATTGTGTGTGATGTCCAAAGTATGTCCTGCTTGTCCTGTGATGTCCAGATACCATTATCGTGGACGTTTTCCCTGGGTTTAAAGTATACTTTATTATTTGTTCTTTATTATTTAATTATACTATAATTAAATAATTATATCATATTATTATACTTTATTATTTAATTGTTCTTTATTAAGATGTATGAGAGGTAAAGCACGCTGTTTTGAGTAATGATGGAATCAGATGCATGAAAGTAATTTATTTAAACCTCATGCAGCCTTCAAAACCCCAAGAATATGATGGTACCTGGACATAAACCTTGGTCCTTGGCGATACACACAGGGGCTTGTGTCGTTGCTTACAGTTGAACTATCAGTCATACATACAGCATAAAATAATATAATTATTTTATACTATATGTATGACTGACATTTACATTGTAAGCAATGATACGAACCCCTTGTGGAGATACAGAGCAAGTGGCGTAAACTATGACACTTAACATTTTGTCGTTGCATCGGTGAACGTGTATTTTAGTGGAGCAAGATAATCACTGCATTCGTTCTTGACATATGCCACCTTGCTTTCAAACTTTGATTCTGACATATGCAAATATAATTGGTTACCAATTCAATGTTAATATTGCTATGTCACTAATTTGTTTATCATCCGATTAGCTGATTTTAGTCAAACCACGCACATCCATTTTGAGACGTCCCCTCGTACATCAAAATGTTCGTTACCCGTATGGGTATTTAGTACAAGATATATACAATTACCTGTTCAGGCTGTCAAAGATTACGTCCACATATTCGGGTAAGTCTGTCACTACTGATCATATCTTCTATTATTGTGGAAATTCAGGTGATTTTGAAGCATGGAACTTGGTGTTTATTTCAGCCGCGAGGTCATGTCAACCACCCCACCCCAGCATGGTCGTTTTGTATTGGTTGATCGATTGCAGTACCCACCAATCCATGCTTTGTTTTCCAGAATATTTACACGTGCCAGTCTTGCATGTAAACAGAGTTGGCGTTTAAAAAGAAACGACTTGTAAAAATTGAGCCGTAGAGATTTAAAAGAGAGATTGATTGTATCAGAAAAACGAGATAGGTGATAGATCAAAACATTTGAGAAGGAAGTTTCATCTACGAAATTTTGATGTACAACATTTTGTAGTATATTACGTTTGGAACCAAGAATTCGAACTTCAAATTTTTCATTATGCCGGAATGCAATGGTGTCGTGTGTCTTGAAGTTTGCGATCTTCAAAGATAGTGATTTTAAGATGGTGATAGTGATTTTAAGATAGTGATATTCATGGGTGTATTTTTAAAATAATGTACTAGTCAGCAATCCAGATTTTCCCGAAACCAACTGGTGATGCAGAACTATTTACTTATGGTCATGTAGTGTATATAAGGTAAGTACACAATAGGTGGCACTATACAGAAATAATACTGAAAACTTTGAATACCATGATACAGTAGAACCCACAATATCATAGTAAGCTGCCATACATAAGCAAACAAAACATTTTACTTGTGAATTTTGGTGGACTGAAAAATGAAACCACTTACTTCAAAGTTTAAAATTTGCTCATATTATACTGTTAATAAACAGGCAGAGCTTTTGTAGGAAATAGGAATTTATTAAACTAACTTTTCTGAATAGTGTAGGAACACTCATTATGTTTGTAAATACATTTATATTTCTGAGTTGAAAACTAAATATGTAAATTGGTCACAATAATTTTTCTCTTTATAAACCATAATGCAAAATAAGTATGAGGATGTATTGAGTAAATCATTCTTGAATTTTTATCTTCTTTTTGGATATTACTTAAATTTTATCCCTATTGTTTATGTCAGCCGAACCCCTGTTAGCTTCAAGATCTGAGAAATCTGAAATCCTGACTAATTCTAAAGACCAGTGAGGTTACAATATCTTCCTCCCTCTATGTTCTCCACTTTCCTGCACTGCAAGGTCCATGCACACCAACATCACAGCCATCATGAATACAGTGTTTTCTCTTTATAATGCCGATAATGGGAGTCATAAAAATGACCATTATAAATGGGGGAACCTTATACTTTAACAAGGCTATGTCCAGATAATGCCTTAAAGCACAGAATAGAAATAGAGTATTGAATGATATGGAATCCTATTGTAATTTTCTCATGAGCCAAGTACAGTAGAGTGAAATAAATTAAGCAGCAATAAGAAGTAAAAATTTGTCCAAATTAATGTCATCCAAGAGAATAACAGTTATAAGAGGAATATCAGTATACGCAGTTACTTTATAGTGAGGGACCAATTTAATGTGGTCCATGAGAAAACCAGTGTTATAAGAGAAGTAGCATTATAATGAGGGATTTTATTGCTAGGGACCAATTTAATATGATCAATGACATTGTCAGGGTTTTAAGAGATGCAGCAATATCGAGGGGCTTCTTAGCAAGGGACCGGTTTAATGTGATCAATGACATTGTCAGGGTTTTAAGAGATGCAGCAATATCGAGGGGCTTCTTAGCAAGGGACCGGTTTAATGTGATCAATGAGAATGTCAGTGGTTTAAGAGGAGCAGCAGTAAACCAAGGGGTTTAATAGTGAGGAGCCACCATATAATGCTACACTGTTATAATATTAAATGTAAATAACATGTATTTGGAAATTTCTAATTTTTACAGCTTTCATGACCAGGTAATTAGAAGGTGATAAAATTTTAACCTCACAGAAAAAGTCCACCAAAATGAACACTTTCATGATAGTCATTATTAAATCATGCACAAAATTACCTTGTTGTGAAAACTGGGAATCATGAAAATTTGACATTGCAAAATTTCTCTATATATGGTACAAAATTATTTTGTGTTTATGGTTGTGTGTCTTGGACATTCTCATGGGATGTGCAGGGGAAACATGAGTTACCTCCATGATTTAGCTATTTGTTCCAGTCCACAGAGTCATCTCCAAATTATTGTTTCTTGTAGAGTATCAACATGGAGGGGTAGCTCAAGGTGATATCCAGGTGCAATGGAAAGGTGAGGTACCTGCAGAAGATGTGATTGACAATCCCAATGTTTCAATGCAGGTGCCCACTGCCCCACCCCTTGAGAAGATGGACCAAGTTACAGGCTACACTAATGTGGGCTTCAATGATCGTAAGTAAATTTATGGTTTTGGTCTATAATTTTCATAGATTATAGGCAGTGACCTTGTTAAATGGTTGACCTTTCATTGAAATATTTGTTAGGAACTGTATATAATACAATAATATTATAACATACATACATGCCTAATAAGAAACAGACAAAGCCTCTTGGAGAAGTGAACATAGTAGCTTCACAAGTTCAGTCATGTGTGTTCAAATTTATTGCAGGTACGGATTTTTTGTGTGTACAAACTTAGAGAATTTACTGACTTATTGCATGTACTGACTTACTGTGTGTACTGACTTATTGCATGTACTGACTTACTGTATGTACAGGCATATTGTTTGTACAGACTTGTTGCATGTACAAACTTGTTGCAAGTAGTGACTGAGCACTTTTCCATGTATTGGAGGAATACACCAAGTTGACATCAATATTTAATGATGTCATGGGACTGTTTTTTTATGGGTACTATGCATTCATTGCCCGTATCAAGGAAGTCTTTTTGCATTTAGTCAAGCAATAACTTTTTAGCTGGATGTATAATAATAATAATAATAATAATAATAATAATACTGTGGACTTAGTAAACTGCCTAATTTTTAGAAGCTCTAAGCGCTTTACAGTATATGATAACACCATAAAACATACACAACAACAAGATTACAAAAACAAATACCATGAAATTACAAAAGAAAAACATGCTGACAATAATTAACTAAACAAAGTTAACATTGTCAAGTCTATAAGTCTGTTCTTGTAGTCGAAATAGGTGAGTTTTAAGAGCACTCTTGAATGAGATCACAGTGCCCTTGTGCCTAAGATCAGTGGGCAATTCCTTCCACATAGCTGGTCCCTGGTACGCAAAAGAACATTGTCCACATGACTTTGTTTGAACAGTGGGAACAATGAGAATACGAGTGTTGGAAGAGGAGTATAAATTTCTAGATGGGGTGTACACATGGGTGAGGTTAGATAGCTATATTGCACTGGAGCCAGTCAATGAAATGTAGCGTAGTGGACAGATTTTGTGTTTTATTCTGATTTGATTGAGTAGCCAGTGAAGGTTACAGAGCAGGGAGGAGCTGAGCACAGTTCTTTGTACTCTAAGGATAATCCAAGCAGTTGTGTTTTGAAGTTTCTGTAGTAGATATTGAGATGAAGCAGATAGAAGTGAATTACAATAATCCAGTCTTGAAAACACTAAGGAACACACAAGTGTTTTAGTGGCATCAGCTGAAAGAAAATTGTGAATGGAGTAGATGCATCTCAGCTCCAGATGTGCAGCCTTGCATATGTTCATGACATGTTGGTGTAATGAAAGAGTACTGTCGAGAGTGACACCTAGGTTTTCACCTGGGTTTTGTACTGGAATTTAATGTTGGTATTGCTGATACTTGTATAAAACATATTTTACATCCTGAATTTGTATTAGATAACTATCTGCCTTTGATTTTATGGGTCAAAATTTTGGATTCACTACTGAAGTACTTGTAAGTAGTAAATCATACAAAACCAGAAATAGAAAACTGGAAACAATGTTCTTTTAGCTGGACCAGTATGCAGTAGATGTGAAATGCCATAAGAGTTGACATTGCAAGATATGCAAAGCGAGCTGCACTTAATTAATCAATGTTTTGTCAGTGAATTCCATTACAAAATATTCTGTCAATTTGACAGGTTGAATATGCCCCAATTAATAAATCAAATGTAAGAACAAGCTTCATTGTTACTTTGATTAGCCTATGTCTTTCTGAAGTTTCTTTCTACTTAACTAAGACTATAGTTTGGATGTTTATCTGTGTAAATTAAAACTTGTTCCTACATTGTTCTGATTGTTCCACCCTGTGACAGATATTTCATGAGAATTTGAAAGTCAGAGGAAACTTGGAGTATTGTAAAAATGACACCCATTACCAATTTTGGAACAAATTTTAGTTTATCAAAATAATATATCTCCAGTATATGACTTTAATTGAGGAACAAACTGTCTTCAGAATGACATGGATTGATCAAATTAACCTGGCAGTTTGGCCTATCTTTGGTTATCAGACATCATTTCACATTTCAAAGAACCAGTCACTTGACAAACACCCAGTAATTTCTGGCAAAATCTATAAAAGAAAACAACCTCATTATCATTGGCATGTTGCATTCTAGAAACACTCTTCTTGAATGAAATGTTTAAAATCCAAAGATTTAATCTTTTACTATTGATCCATTTTTTTATGCCATTTCAGAAATGCTGCAACCCCCATCCTATGAAGAAGCTATGAGAGTAGAGCAGCCAATTAGAAGCACTGTTACAAAGTAAAGTTGTATGCCATTGTAAAACTATGAATAATACCACTGACTCCTTTAATGCGAGTAATTGTCCTTGCTGTAAAACCATTCACTGTACCAATGCCCCACCTTTAATGTGAGTTGTTGTCCCTCACTGAAAAACTATTTATTATACCACGTCCTCACTTGTAATGCAACTAGTTAACCCTCACTGTAAAACTATTAATTATACCACTGATCCTCTTTTAATGTAATTGTCCTTCACTGTAAAACCATTCATTGTACTACTGACCCTCCTTTAAAGTAATTGTCTCTCACTGTGAAACCATTCGTTATACCACTGACCCTCTTTCAGTGTAATTGTCCCTTGCTGTAAAACCATTCGTTATAACACTGTCCTCTTTTTATTGTGGGTAGTTGTCCCTTACTGTAAAACCATTCATTTTGCCACTATATCCTTTTATTGTGAGTAGTTGTTCCTCACTGTAAAACCATTCATTATATCACTGCACCCCTTAATGTGAGTAGTTTTATACTCCGGGATCTCTTTGGAGCATGTTTGAGTGTTAAATACACATACAAATTGCAGAGGGTAGTGGAGGGCACACCATATCAGTACCAGAGTGCCCATTTTATGGCATTCACTCATGTTTGAAGTAGTTAACTTGATTACCAAAAATTTACAATTATATAACAGCCTGTTCAATTGGCTATCTGTAATCCCAGTCAAGTAGATCATTGATTGATTTAAGATGAATTTAGTTGTGCCAGTTTGACCATAATAGTGTCTGTCTTTTGTTTCTCTGATTGGTTACAACCCATAACAAAAAAAGGCATGGCAATGGAAAGTGGAATGGCAGCTCTCAGACCCAGGCCTTGGAAACTTTCATTCTTGGTTGGTCTTTGGCTTTGATGGATCTTCCAGTGTGATGGAACCATGGTAATTTCTTCAAGCTCAGGCACAATTACTGGAGTGATGCTTAGCCTGACACTAGAGGAGTTATGAACTCAGATATTTCTTGACCAACAACAACCTCAGTGACGATTTTGGCAAAATTTGTAAACTTTTTAATTTTTAAATTTTTAATATCTAACAATATACCACAATAGAATAAAATTGACCTTTACAGTTGTTAAAATGATTTACTTGTAGCAGTGTATTCTAACTACAAGATATGAATCATTTTTTGTATTAGTGTGGCAAGTGAATCTTTGTCTTTTGGACCTTATATTTCACCTATGACATCAGATGACAGGTCAGTTAGACTACTGTCTTGTAAAGTAAAGTACACACTGTAACAAACAACAGTTAAACAGATGTAACCAAACTTGACTGTGAATCTTTAATCTGCAGATACAAGAAAAGCAAATATATTAAACTGGTGAAGTTTTTGTCATCTCTTTAAGGTATCACTAATTGAAGGATAAATCAAGCCAATCAGATGTTGTTGCATTCAGTTGTAGTTCCTTAGAAAACGAATATATTTCTCTGAATGAATTTTCTTGGAGATTTACTGGTAACTTTCGATGAATGTTACTTGTATTCATTAAAAAGCAACATTAAAGCCTACACAGAAAATAAAATGTTATTGAGTTTCAGATGAAACTGTTTCCAGAAAATGCAAGATAACCTATGTGGACTTTTGGATATTTTATGTCCAAATTAGTGTCTAACAAGAAAATATGATAGTTTAGGTATATCTGAACTTATAACTTATGTGGCACTTTATTACATCAAAAAATGCAAAACTTTAAGTAAATATAGAAGAAACTTGATTAGTGTAGTGATATCTTATATTTTATAGCCTACCTACCGTGTCAGAGGAGGACTGTAGGGCAGCTTTACTTCAGCATGTGGCAGAACACTGTTGCTATGGTAAAGGGGCAGCACAGGAAATGAAAATTGCAGATATACATCATTCAAGTGCTTTCCATGTGAGTGCAAAGTATTTTACTTTCTATACATGAAATATAATACAAAATACACAAATCTGATAAGATATGCAAAATGCAGTCATCCCACTCTAATAGATTCTTTTAAGGTAGACTATCCCTGGATGCTGGGGCACATTATCCTGCACCATGGTACAGCAGTTTTACATCTTGTCCTCATTACCAAATGTCATCCTTCTTATAAGCTAAGCTTTTCATAATAGAAGGGGTGGCCTTCCAAAAGGTGAACTACTTTAACATAAGATATAAATACTGGTAATTATATACAAAAATTATGAAAATGACATAAAATATGTACCTACTGTTCTTTATTTATTTAAAACTACAATATATTACAGATACTTTGTATTTTTTTTTAGTTCTGATTTAATATTTGGAATTTGCATCAATTTTATTTCAGTACACACTGGAAACTTTTGGTGAAGGCCGAGCTTCAAGTTGGGCTTATGAACCCTATCGTGGTATGTTCTTCTTGCACAGACGCTCTATTTACACTTTTCATGGCTTTATTATAATTATTCTTGAACTCAGAATTATTTTAGTTTTATAAATATCCCTTTTGCTGAATTTCAAGAAAGCAACCTACTAATGGTTTAAACTTTTACAGAAAAGCAGGCTGCATATAAGAGTACCATGTAATAAATTCATATAGCACATTGGTATATAAAAACTATTAGTATCACATATTAATGCCATTAAAATACACAAAGTAGATTCAGTTATGACATGAGTAAATTTCTTAAGTATTGGATGGTTATAATTAGATCTGAAATCTATGAAACCTGTATTGAATTCAAAATATATTTGCACAGAATGAAAAATAAGTAACATTTGTTAATTAACTCATTCCATGTGTCAACTGGTGCAGAGTGCAGATCTATAATATCTGGCAAGCTATCTGCAGCTCTTGAACAAATAAGTGAAATCCTCACTACATGTATTTTGTCGGAACAAGAAATGAAACTCTGAAATCCCTGGCATGTATGTGACCTAGTCTGAATTGTCTTTGATCTGACCACCCTGTTTTAGATATTTTTGGACAATAGTGTTGAGGTGGGAAGTCAGAGAACATTCTCTGTTGAAAACGAGGAATTCACCAAAACCAAGTGGTAGTCACTTTTCACAGGGTATTGCAAAATGTTTAGAAATCTTAATTTTGCTTTTAATTCATAGCAATTAAACATTTTTCATCTCGTTAATAAATTCAACACATGATCCAAAGTTTTGGTGTGTACTAACTGAACCTTGTCCTTGGCTATTTCTGACATTGCTTGGTAACATGATACAGAATCTTTTTGCCTTCATTTTCCTTGACATAAGAGGTCAAACAAACGTGATACAAAGAACAAATCGAGGGAAAAGGTAGATAATAATTCAGTAGCTTTGAAATTCATAAACTGCTATACTTGGCAGTCATATAATTAAGCGATGCTGAATGGTAGAGTATAATCTGTTGCTAAATACTATATAATCGTCTCATATATTGGCTTATTCAGGTTACAGTTATGTTTTAATCATTATGTCTGAGAAAATATAAACTCTACTTTGCATTTTCAGGCAAGCAGGGTTTGATGAAAATTTGCCTGATTTTGCTTGGTCCTTCGTAAAAGTGACTACTTGATTCTGCTATCATGTGGTTTCAACAAATTTCATGTGCTTGATAGGGGATTGACTCTGACCTCCCGCCTTGAACATAAACTGCCCAAATATCCAAGATGGGGTAAGAATGGTGATAAGACAGGGCTAAAAGATAATTGTTTGACATTCTATCTCCTATAAAAGACAGGGCTAGTAGATAAACTTCTGATTCGCTGCCTTTTGAAAATGACAGTTAATAAACTTTTTTCCTGCTGTAACGACAGGACTTGTAGATAAGCTTATGACATACTGCCAGTTGTAAAAGATGGTTAATATATAAGCTTTGAGATTCTGTATGTTGTAAAGTCAGGGCTAGTAGATAAGCTTTTGACATGCTGCCTGCTTCAAAAGACAGTTAATAGATAAGATTTTGACATTCTGCATGTTGTAAAGACAGGGCATGTAGATAAGCATTTGACATGCTGCCTGACAGTTAATAGATAAGATTTTGACATTCTGCATGTTGTAAAGACAGGGCTTGTAGATAAGCTTTTGACATGCTGCCTGCTTCAAAAGACAGTTAATAGATAAGATTTTGACATTCTGCGTATTGTAAAGACAGGGCATGTAGGTAAGCTTTTGACATGCTGCCTGACAGTTAATAGATAAGATTTTGACATTCTGCATGTTGTAAAGACAGGGCATGTAGATAAGCATTTGACATGCTGCCTTCTCCAAAAGACAGTTAATAGATAAGATTTTGACATTCTGCATGTTGTAAAGACAGGGCTTGTAGATAAGCTTTTGACATGCTGCCTGCTCCAAAAGACAGTTAATAGATAAGATTTTGAGATAAAGAAAGAGCTGTTAGATAAGCTAATGACATGCTGCCTACTGTATAGACAAGGCTAGCAGATGAGTTTTTGACATTCTGCCTGCTGTATAGATAGGGCTAGCAGATGAGTTTTTGACATTCTGCCTGCTGTATAGATGGGGCTTGTAGATAAACTTATTACCTGTTGTAAAAGACAGGGCTAGTAGGTAAGTTTATGACGTGCTGCCTGCCTGTAAAGACAGGGGTGGTGGATAAGCTATTGACACTCTGCTTGCAGTTAAGACAGGGCTAATAATAGATACATTTATGATACTGACTGATGTAAAATGACATGGTTAATTGGTAGGTTCTTACATTCTGCCTGCTCTGAAAGGCAGGACTAGTAGACAAGCTTATGACATGCTGCCTGCTGCAAAAGACAATTGATAGATAAGTTTTTGATATTCTGCCAGCTGTAAAGACTAGCTGTTAGATATACTTGCTGTAAATAATTTTCTGGTCATAGTGTCATTTATTCTGTTATAAATAGTTATCTGGTCTATTGTCAAACTAGATGATACTAGTTTATTTCTTTCAACCAAAATCACAATGCCATTAATAAGCAGTTTTCATGTTTTAAAGAAGAAGACTGTGCAATTCAATTTCTTGCACAGATGTAGAATAAATGCCCATACACTTAAACCAGTCAAGTCCACAACCTCAGTCAATGGAAGTCCAATTGAAATTGAAATAGTTTTGTGGTTCCAAATTTCCTTTCTTTTAGTAAAATTGATTTGTTGAACCAGAAACCTCTCTAAACCCAAACTACAGTTTTTCCTGAGTGCTTTAGGTCTTGATAGGTTCCACTGTACACTTATTGCTCACTATAAAGCCTCTCATCATAGCACTGGCCATCATATATCACTGGTTTGGGTTTTAATATAGTCTTTGATATTAAACCTGCCCAGTATAAGGTGACCTCACTTATAACATGGTACACTTTTATTCTCCCCTTGATGGAGTTATAGTGAAATATCAGAGTAATACATCTGCACCTCAATACAGTCTATTCTTATTCCAATGCAGATTGTTCCCATTAAAAGTTCTTTAATAGATATATTCAGTTGTTAGATAAATGGATTAAATTTTGAATGAACTGAAGTTTAATCATCTTCACCAGACCTCAATTTTACCAACATAAGCCTATGTCTCGACTTAAGACATTTGATTAGTCAGTTTTAAATCAGGCATACATTTTAGCCAGTCAGACCTGTTTCACCAAAATAAGTTTTAACTTGGGTCTTGATGTAAGACATTGTCTAAATGTGATGGCAGTATTATCAGAAATTAGAATAATTAGGTAATACTAAATTGTGGTTTATATTGTTTAAAATATATCTATTTACTTATATGTAACATGCAACCAAACTACAGCTGCAAAAAGCCTAGACCATTGCACCAGCAGATCAACAGCAGATTTTTGTTGTTGATTGTTGGTGGTGTATTGTACAAGTGAGAGCAAATTTGATACTGTATTTTACCAGGCCAGCTGATAGATGGGCCAATGAATGGTCCTGCCCCCGGTCCTTGGGATATCCAGATTAATCCACCTGCCATGTTTTCTAATGCAAAGCAGTCCTTGGAGGTTCCACACACTGCTTCTGTGAAGGTAATACAAATGATTTGTTGACTTGGAGAGATTTTAATGCTGGCCTATCCAATAGCATGCTATTTTACTGTTACTAAGAATGGCTTGTGTTTTTAATAAAGGCAGTGTTCTTTGTTGAGTTTTATTTGCTGTTTGGTCTTGAATGGCTAGTCAGGCTTATGTGAAGCAGGGCTCTCAATTAGCTCTAGTCTGTTAGTCTGAGGCCAGTAAATTTCCTGTTGGACTTGAGTAGTTTTTATAATTTTAATAGTCCGATGACTAGTAAATTTTTGGTTGTCACCAATTGGTGTTTATTTATGCTATCATGCTTAAGTTTTGAAAATATGTATGATCAGCTATTTGCATAAATCTCTGAGATTCAGTTAGAGAACAAAGACTAATGCCACAAATCATATTTTAAAATGAGGCTGTATAAATCTTTACCAGTTTTGTTTGTCCTGTAAGGTAACATTGTATGTCAAAGACTGTTGCTGTGAGTTTTCACTGACCTTTCCTACCTCATTCTAGATACTGTATTTTGACATTTATTCTGGAGTGTGAAATCAGAGCATATTGTCTATTGGGAAGTTGGAATTTACCGAAACCATGTTGTGTTGGCATAAGGTAACCACTTACTACCAGGCCTAGCAGACTTAAATGACCTTACATCAAGTCCTACCTGTGTGAAATTGACAGAAAGATGATTTATTTTTTCAGAAATTGTATGACATTGTGCACAAGACACTGTAGTTTTGGCTAATACCAATTTTCGATAGGCAATGAGGTCTGACGTCATACCTCATCATAAATGTCAGAATATTTAATATGGGGTAGGAAAGGTCAGAGGAAACTCTGACTAAAAGACTGTAAACCAGACCAATGAAGTTGTCTAGCCACCATTGTTGTGCCATGGTCATCAAACTACCTATTATGATTAACTATTCTGTCTTCAAAGGATTAGCATCATGGAGACACATACTTTGTTTAAAGATTCATATCTGTTGTGAAAACCAGTTCAGTAAATATACCACTATAAGAGACCTCCTCACACTGCTTTCACTATAGTACAATGGGTAGTGCCTTAAATTGTTTGTCTGTGGAGTTAGGATACATAATGACCAGTGTGAATGAGGTATTCATCTTTTTCTCTTATTAAATCTCTGTTTTTTTTTTGGAAGACAGGGTTTTAATAAATGTTGACTGAGTCATCTGTATTTACAGTTAATTTCTGGAGAATCAGTAATTGTTTATCTTGTGAAGTTGTAGTTAATATTTTCAAGAAGCCCTGGTAGTTTTCTAACGTATGACTTATACTTCTAAATTATGAATGATTGTAATATTTCATAAATAAAAGTGTTGTTAATCTAGATATGTACCTAACATTGTTTTGTGGGAAGGACTGGTAAAGATTCAGCAGGACTAGACAGTTTCCCAAGCTAATAGTCCTTATGGCTACAAGGAAATGTTTGTTAAATTCTAAGCCAGTGAAAGGAATGAACTCATTCTCTAACCCTAAATGAATCAGTTCTACCATGAGGGGCTATCTCCCTTGATTGTAGTGCTTTCAACAATACAGGTTCATTCAGTACCAAGTGCAGATACATAAGTAACTGCTAAAAATATTTTCTTTCAGGAGATGTTTTGAATTTTGTTAACATTTTATGTTAAGAAAAACAGAGAAGAAGAGACTGTTCAAACATTTATAATTCATAGCTTTGGGGCATTGTCGAGTCAACATTAGTGGGAAACATGACATAGACGTCACTTTTAAGATGCCAGAGACATGACCATTAACAGGTACTACTTTGTGAAAGTTTTTCAGCAATGCTTTGATCTTGGGCTCAGCTTGCAGGTCATGGCCTTCTTGTATTTCACCTGCAACAAATCAAAATAGGGGTGTTATGTATGTGTCATCCAAGTTAGGTTCATCATCAAAACCTTTTTAAGTTACTGTTACCTGAACTCTCCAAGTCACCAGTATTCTTAATACTCTGATCATAATGAAATTTCGAACTTTTAGTAAAAATTCCATTTTCTTAATATGGCAGGAGAATACCTAATTTTGTCTTCTTTTGTCTTCAGTTTTATTCATTAAACCAAACCCATTAGCTAGATGAGGTAGTTTGCATGCAGTAGCAATCCCAAATTTCATCCCACTTTAGAGACAACTTTACTGAAAATTCAACCATATGCATTTAAATAGTTGTGAAATAGATGCATCCTTTTCCCCTTAGAATGTACCCTAAAATTTTAGTATATCAGAAAATTGTCCACTATTCCACAACTTTTGTTTGTGGACTACTATACTATCTTAAGGTTTTTTTATACAGTCTCCATAAGATGACTTATTGTATGAAGTTCATCCAACTGTCCATTTGTTTGTTGCCAATTTCATTTGCATGCAATGACTTGAGATATCCACCATCTATAGTTACCACACTTTATGGATGGCTTGCACTTGGAGTAAGATGGAACCAGTCTCATGGTCACAAGCTCAAAGGTCAAGTTCAATGTGACTGAAAGAAGAAAACTTAACTTGTTTCCATACAATAACCCAAAGTTTTCCAACATCTACATTTAGCAGACTTGAGGAAAAATGAAGAAGTCTATTAATTACAGGGTGAAAAGCTGAAAGGTAAAGTTCACTTTGGCTGAAATAAGAAACGTTGTTTCTGCATAATGTTATTTCAACATTACAGATTTGGTCCAAAAGCATATACTTGAAAGTAAGGAAGAATCCTATCAATTTGGTGTACAGATGCTACAAGGTCAAGTTCACTTTGATTGAATAAAGAAATATGCTTTCCAGACAATATCTCAAGTTTCCCACCATCTACATTAAAAATCTTCGTGGATTGCTGTATTTGGTATAAGGAAGAACTATATTAATTTCAGGGTCAAAAGCTCCAAGGTCAGGTAATTATAACTGCACACAATTGTTCCAGTTATCCATCATCTACAGTTATCCAACTGTATAAATGACTTGGATTTATTGGTTTCAAAAGGTCAGAGGTAAAGGTCATTGAGAAATAAGAAATATGGTTTCTGCACAATGACTTGAGTTCTCCAGCATCTGCAGTTACCAAATGTTGTGGATGGCTTGTATTTGATGGGATAAGGAAGAAGTCTGTTGACCTTAAGGGCTAAAGGTCAGTGGCAAAGGTCACTGTGACTGAAAGAAGAAAATGGTTTCCACTTGATAACATCAGTTCTGCCAGAGAGACATGGTTCAGTCTTTGTGGCTGGTTTATATTTCAGGTAAGGAAGAAACATTTCAGTTTTGAGGTTCAAATGTCAAGGTCAAAGTCACTGTGGCTCAAAGAAAAAAAAAACATTATTTTCAGAAAAATGTAAGTAACCATCATAAAGGACTATTAAACATAAGGTATGCATATAATGTACCATTGAATGTACTCTTGTTTGCAAATCTTTGGATGGCTGCACCCATATTGTATGAAAAATTTAAACATTTTGATTGTACCTGATTATTTAAATGCATTTTCAGGCAGCATATTTAAGTGTTCCAACTCACCACACCACCTATTTGTTCTTGTTTTGTTTTCTTTAATTTTGTTGGTAGCTTAATTCTGATATTTTTCTTTACTTTCAGCCATGCCATGCCTGTTTAGCCATGGGAAAAATTCGGTGTCATCGTTGTTTTGGAAGAGGAAGGGTGAGTTAATAGTTTTGAAGTTTTTCTCATAGCATAACACATAAATGCCAACCATTACGCTTTTGGCGTAATCATTACGCCTTTTTCACAAAATTACATTTTCTGTGAGACTGCATATGGATTATGTTCTTTTGCTACATAAAAAGTAAAATAAAAATAAAGCAGCAAAAATTGTTTTTGTCATTTTATTAGCATCTCTTCAATTCCACTCA
Organism: Megalonaias nervosa; assembly: GCA_016617855.1. Taxonomy (NCBI): domain Eukaryota; kingdom Metazoa; phylum Mollusca; class Bivalvia; order Unionida; family Unionidae; genus Megalonaias; species Megalonaias nervosa. The sequence goes on along the minus strand of JAECUM010008550.1, from coordinate 25,478 downwards.
TATAAATTTGAGAATATTCTTAAAAAAAGTGAGTGCTGCATAAGAATAGCGCATGAGTATTTTCTTATTTGCTATATATAGCAACTGTATATGACCCATTTTAAAGAAAACAGACAGCTTTCTTCAAAAGTGAACTTTGCCTAACAGATTCATTTTATTGATAACTTAATTAGGTAGTGAATAAGTCTGTTTTTAAAGAAAATGGTGCCAGATGATAAGTGAAATGCTCTAGCGTGTGAGTTGTGGATGTTACATAACAGAAATGTTAGAGCAGATGGATCTTTTCAAACTTCAGAACATGTCAGATCAGAAAAAGTGACAAATCCACACCGCTTTACAAACTTTAAGAGAAGAATATGCGAGTAATATAATACATCACTCTGAGAACCTGACTGTAATTGTTGCTGAATTCCAGTTCACAGTCATTCAGCAAAAGTTAAACATGAAGACTAGTTGAAGTGAGTGCTGAATATAACTAATTTTTCAGTATATTTTGTGTTTGTATTCTGGTTCTAATCCATATGGATTTTGAAGTTTGTGACAAGAATTTTGACCAGCTGCAAAACAAGGTTAGTCGTAAAAATGTCTCTTTTTCGTATGTGCTGTGATTCTGGCCTGTAATATATAGATTACACTTTTTATGCCCAAATTACAGTTTTTTGCCACTTATATAGCAATAATTATGCTTATATCTCATGGGGGGTTGGCATGTATGATAAGATGATCATATTTGATATTCAGTCCGACACTTGTTAAGTGTACTTTTGTTATCATCTTACATGAAAATCTGCTGTAAAGGTGCATTTGTTTTTCTTACACTAGTTTCTGATTGTGTCAGACAGGCACCTTGAACATCTTGTTATTGCTTCTTCTCTTGAGGAGAAAGTCATATTGACATGGGGTTTTCACCAAAAGTCTTTTTGTTAGATCTAGTTGGTCCTAAATGAAAATATTGCTGATATGATGATCAGTATGGTCACCATGGCAGCCATCTTGAAAATAGTGCTGTTGCTACTCCTTCTGAATGGAAAGTCATATTAACATGGGATTTTCACTCAAAGACTTATTACAATGCCTGATTAGGCCGAAAGAAAATGGTGCTGCCCAGATATCTAGTATAGCCACCATAGTGGTCATCTTGAACATCTTGTTATCACTACTCCACCTGAATGAAAACAAGATTTTCACCAGAAGACATCTAATGGTATATAGGTGGTCTTGATTAAAAATTGTGCTGATCTGATAAAGTCCAATATGGTCACTGCAGCAGCTATCTTGAAAATCTTGTGTCTACTAGAAAGACATTTTAGTCAACAGATACCAGTGTAACATGATTACAGGTAATTAAAAAGAGATAAATATAATTGCAATTTGTTTCAGTAAATTTTATAGTAGATAGATGGCATGATCTGGCTTAAGTGTGAGCAGGTTGTTAATTTCTTCTAAATCATTATCATTCTGTATGAGATCTTACCTAAGTAATTAATAATTGTTCTACTGTAGTAATTATGTTTTCAATCCCCAGTTAAAGGTCTTGCAGTTTGGTTTCTTTTTCTTCTTTATCTTTCCCTGTTACATACACAGTGGGCTGAATTGGTTTGTTATTACAGGTATATCTTCCCACACCTACATCTGTTCTGAACATGAAACTACTTATTAAAGCACACATTTAAAATTGGTCTCAGGGCTCTAAATTAAAAAATCTGTCATAAACTTAATTCTTTTTTTTTATTTCTGACAAAAACGGAATTTACTTTCTTTCATCTTGTTCATGTTTTTTTCTTTAAAGGTCACTGTCCATACTCCAACATTTTTCTTTTTACATCAGATTTGCATTAATGATTAAAAGTAGTTATACTTGCACAAAAAGAATAAAAAAATTATCAAGTGTAAAGAAGAAATAATAATTTAATTACTTGAAATAGAAGTATACAACGCTGTTACTTCCCCTTAGCTACAATTTCCCGCCTACAGAGGATGCCAACCGGAAATGACGTACATTTATCCCTACAAGATGAAGTACATGCTTCTTCTTGTCAAAAAATGAAACAGTATAAACTATGGATAGGGGACATTTAGATGAAACTATTGAAAACTAATTTCCTGTTCAGCCTTATATCGATATGCATGCATGACACACTAGATTGTATTGCTTTCAAAACTGTTTCATTGTTTCAGTTTTCAAAATTCTCATTAATACAGGTAAAAAGGAATCAATGCTGGATTCCCAGTGTCGGCCGACTTTGTAAAAAAAAAAAAAGAAAGAAATTGGCACACTTAAAAGAATCCAGAGAAACCAAAGTTGGCTTCCTTATGTCGGCTGACTTCATAAAAAACAAAAACAAAAAAATCGGTAGTCTTAAACGAATTCAAAGTAAGTTTCTGGGGTTGGCATGCTTTGTAATAAAATAACCTTTGTATTTGATATTCTGACAGTAAGTTTAAGGAATGAGTTTGTTGCTCGCTGCCATTTGTGTTTATTCATCACCCGGGCTTCTATTTGTTAGCCATATGTAATCATAATTGATACAAAGGAGTATACACAGCAATAACTTGCTTTAATAATACTTTTGTAACCCATGCTAACGAAAAGATTATCATTTGCACTCACAGTGAATGTATTTTCAAATAATGATTTTCATTTGCGAGATACCATCGTATAGTTAACCTTGATACAATGCAATACAGTCTTGGTCATCTTGCACCTGATAATGTATCATGTGTGAATGGCAGGTGCCTTCAAGCAATCGGGTGATAGTCCCATGTCATTTGCAATTTTGTTATCTGACATAAGCAATACACACTACAGTAAGGATGCATACGCCAGCCGGAATCTACTACATATACGGAGTTCGAGGATATATTTTTTTACTTCTAATAAATTCACATGATGAAAAAAGAAGGAATAAATGATAACAATGCAAGGTTATTTTCTTTCATTTAAGTTTCAAATAAGTGTTTGTTTATCTGTTTTATTGTATCATGCAGTGGGGGTGGGGGCACAAATTAAACACAAAATTATTTCGTTTCTTAAGTCTTGGGACATATACCTTGATGAAAAAAGTTTCACCATAAGTTCTGGGACAGGAAAAAAATAATTATTTTATTGTGGTCCAATATATATGGTAGATAAGAGATTATATATATATATATATATATATATATATATATATATATATATATATATATATATATATATATAAATATAAATTTATTTATATATGACAGATTCTACAGACTTGTACACCTATAAATCATAAACGCCCCAGAGTAATACCTCATATTTCTTTTTTAAAAATCCTTTTGAATTCATATTGGTTATACTATGCTAAATAAAGAGTTTGATCAAAGTCTACACTCTGCTTGTTCAAAAAATATTATGATTGTTTTAAACATTAATATTTTACATCTGCAGTAACATTACATATATATTTTACTTACGCTCTCTTTATCCCTCTACAAATATGGACCATACAGCTTTCTACGGGATTTAGGAGGTCAAAACTTCTCGGGTGTCGGAAGGGAGGATGTAAGAAGCAACTGTCCTGAAAATGCCGTATGCACAAGCGGGATGTTGCTGTTGGCATAAATGGTACAACTTTCCTATCCCTAACCCTATTCGATCCCACAGCTTCAATCCACTTTTTTCTGGTAAACAGGGTCTTTCGGATAAAGAAAGAACTAGTTTGTCTCATCATCACTCATTTTGTTACATCCATGTGCAACACAGTGCACCATATTTGCACTATTGTAAGATATATCACATAGACATTTACGTGGGGAAATTAAACACTTGAATGGCTAGGTTAAATAGAAGGGATTAATGTTAAATCATATCCGGAAACTACCGATTGTTTACGGAGATTGCCGAATAACTTTTTTAAAAGCGGATTTTTAAGTCTAATTAAACATTTTTATGGTGTGCATACATAACAAATGCGTTTTGTTATGACTATAATAAATCACACGTTTGTACAATATATGTGGCTACTGACCGTTAAAGAAAGTTATCGCATGGTACTTTAGAAAGGAAAAACAAGACAGTTACTCTGAGAATATATCTGTCGTTACACATATATATTTGTCATGCGTTTTCTTCTACATTATACTGGTTAGTTGTTACATATGACTTTCATTTATATGCGATTAAGCGTTTAGCATTGTTTTATGTGTGTGAAACTTTTATTTGCAAATATATAACTCTTATATTTATATTTACGGTTTCTCTATACTGCATGTATTACTAATTTGTTGGTTCTGTTGATTTCGACCTTTAAAAATTTAATTTACCTTTATTGTTTATTGGAATCCTGATTAATCTATTTTATTTCACACAATCTTTGCATTTCTGGTTAATTGTATTTATCTTTTTCAGTTCCTCAGCCAGTTTTTCTCTGTTGAATTTGTATCATTTTTACAACTGTTGGTAGATATAATTATTATTGTCATTTAATGGTATTTACACTCTTCCCACATTAACTCATTTGTGATATTGTAGTGGTAAAGTATTGTGATGAAATAGTTTTGGCTATACTAAAAATTTTCATAACAGAAAGATGTTACTCCGGAAAAATGACAGAGTAATTGTGTACGTCGTTGAACTGCTTAGTTAGAGTGAAATGGAATAGAAGGTGAAATGTACCGACGTCAACTTCTACTCGATTTGCACATCATTGCGTCTTGTTCGAAATATCGTAGACCATCTTAAAATCCTTGCATCCGTCTTGGAAATGAATTTTGATTCAACTTCATATTGTGTAATGTTGTATCTCTTCACTTCTTCTGCGATATGTTACGTGCCTAGGCTCGTACAAAAGTAACAAGAAAAGAGTGTAGACAGCAAGAGTTGTACAATTTAACAAATTAATTTATTTTCCTAGAAAAATAAGGTAAAAATGAAAAAGAGGACTATCGGTTTACGAATCAAATCCAAAATTAATCCAAGAATTAAAAATTATAAGTCCTATCAATAAAAAGTCCTAAGTGAATTACAGTTCAAATCCCGATGAAATTCAAGATGGAAGGCGATGACGTCTTTTATAGTCAGCTTTGTACTAATGTGTCAACAGTTCTTTGTTGAAACACAGAAAATAATGTTCCAGTTTAGAATTTCTGAATAAATTTCGATAAATTTCCTTGTCCAAGAATTTCTGTATGAGCACCAGTATTTTCCATGGAAAGAATCAAAATTCCATAAAATAAAAATTCAACTCAAACTGGTCCCAACAAGACACCTTTAAGTGTCGAAGATTTAAAGCCCAACTGGCTATTTATTCTTATAACACTGAGTTATAAGACTAACTAAAACGCAAAGCAGACTCCCGTATGAGGGTCACGTGGTCATATTACCAGGACAACGTAGAAACATTTACATGCCTTACATCACGTACTCTAGTATGGCCTTAGCTAAAATCAATGGTTCTTTTTCTGGGATAAAAAAAATAAAAATAAAAAGTTGTTTACTCAGAAGTGACACTGGTTCTAAATCAAGGTCAGCAAATAGATACAATGTTTCTACTGATATGTATATGTACTTAAATTGCTCGTGTGTTAGTTTTAAAATTCTTTTTTATTTAATTTTGTTTCATTACATTTTATTGTAATGATTATTTTCACGGGATTCGATATTTTTCTTCTTCAGTAAATTCAGCTTAAATAGAACGTAAAAATATTACTTTAGCACTATTTTTAGCTCATTCTGGTTCATAGATTTTGTAAACATCGGGTGAAGACGATTGGCTATTGCCAAGGTCATTTCGGCCCGCATGTTAGCTGAACTGTAAACAGTCTTTCTTTTTATATATATTTCAGCGTGAAAATTTGGCTCTTAGATAGCTTTGTTTTTGCCTATGTGATAATTTTTTTTTTTATTTCGCTGTTCAAATTGGAAATCACGTAGCCTGTCACGTGAACCACCATGTGATCTAAAATCGAGGCGTAAAACAGCCATTTTCTACTAGTTCGAGTGAGTTGTATTTTAAACTTTGAGGGCTCAAGAGGCTTCAATTTTTGTTGCCAGATTGTTTTTGAAGTTCATCTGTTTTTGTGAATTTAATAATTTATTCTCTAGAAAACTAAACAAGTGTACCTTTTTATGAAAGTTCTGGGACAAAGAAATTCAGTGGATATTTATTCTGGAATTCTATACGGAAACATCATTCAATCGAGGATCTGTTACCCTCAGTAACGACATCATCTGACGTCATTGCCTCCATATTGGAATTTCATCGAGATTCAAACCCGGATTAAATTATAACTGTTTAGTGATAGGACTTATATTTTTCAATCTTAGAATTAAATTTTGGATTATATTCACAAACCGTAAGTCCTATTTCCAGTTGTTACATTGTTTTCTAGGGAAATAAATTATTTTGTTAAAATTTACAAAGCTTGTTGGCTTCACTCTTTTCTGTTGTTATTTTTCTACTAGTCTACACGTAACAAAAGAAAATTCGGGCCTCGTCCTTGAGATATTTGAATTTTGGCTAAAAAATTCAGAAAATTGTTTTTTTAAATTTAAATTCCCCATGTTTTTAAATCCCAAGTACTATTTTACATTTTGTTTGAAATCCTTTGTGAACACAACAGGCTTTCATTCACAATGTCATTAAAAGTGGAGACTTTTCTTTCTAGTCTTACTCAGGAGCAGTTGGATAGTTTGAAAAAAGATGAGTTGCTTGAACTTGCCAGAAAGTACGATCTTTCTGAAACAAAATCTTCCTTAACGAAACAAGAAGTTAAAAGTATTTTGATTCAGTATTTGGTAGAGAAGAATGTTCTTGATAAAAGTGTTTTGGCTTCGGTCAGTAAGTCTGTATCAGACTCTGACATAAAAGTAATGGAATTAAAAATGAAGTACAAGAAGGAATTGGAGTTAAGGAAGCTCGAGCTTCAGAAAGTGGAAGGGAGAAAGAAAACAAATGCAATTAGAAGAGAGAGAGAGAGAAATAATTGCGGATGCAATTTGAAGAGAAACAATTGCAATTGCAATTTGAGAAAGAGGAGAGAGAGACAGGAGAGGGAGAAAGAGAAACAAATGCAATTGGAGTTTCAAAAAAGAACAAATGCACGTACAGACGCAAAAAGAGAAGGATGAAAAGGAATTTCAAATTAAAATGAAAGAAATTGAGCTGGCAAGTGAAAAGCACGATTCCACTTCACGTACAAATTCAAGTTTTAACATTACAAGAAATGTTAGGTTAGTGCCCCCTTTTAGAAAGAAAGAAGTAGACAAATATTTTATCTAGTTTGAAAATGTTGCTGAAAATTTGAAATGGCCAAGGGAGCATTGGACTCAATTATTGCAATGTGTACGTTTTGGCAAGGCCCGAGATATCTTTGCATCCCTGTCAGTACAGCAAAGATCCGACTATGACTTGGTCAAGGAGTGCATTTTAAAGGGTTATGCGTTAGTACCTGAGGCTTATCGGCAAAAATTCAGAAACTATATAAAAGAAGCTGGACAAACTTACGTTGAATTTGCAAGAGAAAAAGAGCAGTTATTTAAGAGATGGTGCTTAGCCAAGAAAGTTGAACATGATTATGAAAGTCTCGAACAACTTGTATTACTTGAAGAGTTCTAGTACTGTGTTCCTAATGAAATTAAGAATCATCTTGAAGAGCATAAGATAGAAACCTTGGAAAATGCTGCTCGTGCTGCTGATGAGTATTCCTTAACTCATAAAATTACTGTTGTAGGCAAATCTTTCACTCAGCAGTCTACTGGTAGAAAGGTTTTTCAGCCTAATACGACTCCTTCTAAAACTCAATCTGGCACAACTTCTAAAAATCAAGCTTTTGATAAACTTGATTCAAAATCCTTGTCTATTTCTACGTGTACATGTTGCAAAAAAGGACATTTCATTTATGATTGCATCAAATTGAAATATAGGCATCAGAATCAAGATAGACCTATCCCAAATGCTCTTATTTGTAAGAGGTCAAGGTCACGGTCATGTATTGAAAGCAATACATTTGTTGGGTCTAATAAACCCCAGTCTGATTTTATTATTGAGAATTTTGAACCATTCATGTCGAAGGGTTCTATATCACTCTTGGGTGATTTGGCCAATCCTATCCCTATTACAATTTTAAGGGATACAGGAGCTTGTCAGAGTATTTTATTATCAGGTACTTTGCCTTTTCCGAGAAGCCCTGTTCTAATGAGAGTGTTCTGATTCAGGGAGTAGAGTGCGGCTTTGTTAATGTTCCTTTCCATTCTGAAAATTTGTCATCAGACTTAGTTTTAGGACCTGTTACAGTCGGTATATTGTATACTTTACCCGTTGAGGTCATTCATTTGTTGCTAGGCAACGACCTAGCTGGAGACAAGGTTGTGGTTAATCCACTTGTAACTGACAAGTCTTCTTTGGATCAGAAAGTTCATCCTATTGAAAAAGAATACACTGATTTATTCCCAGCTTGTGCAGTTACCAGAGCTATGTCAAAGAAATCTCTTGAGAATGATTTTGATAAGGAAAGTATTCCTTTAGCTGACACAAATATTGGTCAGGCTTTTGATGAGGTCACTTTCACTTCTAATTTGGATCAGTCAAAAGGTATTGATCACATTGATCCTCTTTTAAATACTCATTCTCTTTTATCTAATCAGGGTGATAAACGACAATCACTTGTCGTCGAACAGGCAAAAGATCCTGAGGTCTCCTGTTTGTTTCAGAGGGCCATTAGTGAAACTGAAGCTACTGAAGTATCTGTCTGTTATTTCATTAAAAATGGAATTATTATGAAAAAATGGAGACATCCCGAGGTACCTGCTAGTGACGAATGATTAGTGAACTATCAGATTGTAGTTCCAAAATCTTACAGACAGGAAATACTTAGTTTGGCCCATGAAACTCCTCTGGCTGGTCATTTAGGGATAAATAAAACTTATCACAAGATCTTGACTCACTTTTATGGGCCAAAAATCAAAAGTGATGTTTGTAAATTTTGTAGATCTTGTCATACTTGTTAAATGGTAGGAACACCCAATCAGAAGATACCTAAGGCTCATTTGCAACCTATCCCTGCATTTGACGAACCATTTAGCAGAATTACAGTAGATTGTGTTGGTCCCTTACCTAAGACCAAGTTAGGCAACCAATAGTTGGTGACCATCATGTGTGCGTCAGCAAGATTCCCAGAGGCAATTCCTTTGAGGAATATTAAAACAAAAACCATAGTAAAAGCTTTGATAAAGTTGTTTTTACTCAGTTTGGCCTTCCCAAATCTGTCCAATCGGATCAAGGGTCAAATTTCATGTCTGAAATTTTCCAGCAAGCTATGCACGAATTATGCATTCAACAATTTAAATCTTCCGTCTACCACCCTGAGGGCAAAGGGGCTTTAGAAAAATTTCATCACACTTTGAAGAAAATGATTCGGTCATATTGCTTTGATATTTGTGAAGATTGGGATGAAGGCATTCATTTACTTTCGTTTGCTGTTAGGGTCTCCGTTCAAGAATCTTTAGGATTCAGTCCCTTTGAACTAGTTTTCGAACATACTGTCCGTGGACCATTGCAGTTGTTGAAAGCGAAACTTCTTTCTAATGAAGATGCTGAGCTCAATCTTCTTGAGTATGTTTCTGATTTTATGTACACGTTGTCAAGGGCTTGTGAGGTCGCAAGAGCAGATCTGCGCTCTACTCAGTCCAGAATGAAATCAAGATATGAAAAAAAAACTCAAGGGATAGGAGTTTTCAGTCTGGTGATAGAGTTCTAGCTGTCTTGCCCATTCAACAAAATCCCCTTCAGGCCAAGTATTATGGTCCATACACGGTTGTAAAAGAAAGTAATTGATTTAAATTACATCAAAAAAACTCCTGCGAGGCGGAGACAAAAACAACTTTACCATATTAACATGTTAAATGAGTATATTAGAAGAGATAGCCAAGTAAATCATGCAATTAATTTAGCTGTACCTGTCCCAGCAACTGAGGATTTAAGTGAAGAAATTCAATTGGACTGTTGATCTTGGAGCAACAAATCTCCGGAATTCGGAAATTGTGAAAGATCTGGACCAGAAACTTTTACATTTACAACAACAAGAAAAGAATGAACTTAAACAGTTATTATTCGAATATAAGCACTTGTTTCCGGATATTCCTACGAGGACAAACAAAATGTTTCATGACGTTGAAATTGTAGATTCAAAACTTGTGAAACAACACCTATACAGGATGAGCCCTCTCAAACAGGAATACTTCAAAAAAGGAAATTCAGTATTTGCTGGAGAACGATTTGATAGAGCCCAGTAAAAGTGACTGGAGTTCACCATGTATACTTGTTCCGAAACCGGATAAAACTTTCCGTATGTGCACTGATTATAGGAAGGTGAACAGTGTGACAGAAACAGATTCATTTCCATTGCCAAGAATCGATGACTGTATTGATAAAATTGGAAATGCCAAGTACGTCATCAAATTTAACCTTCTGAAAGGATTTTGGCAAATTTCACTAACGGAAAGAGCAAAAGAGATTTCGGCATTTGTGACTCCAGATGGACTATATCAATATAAAGTAATGCCCTTCGGGATGAAGGGTTCCCAAAGTACCTTTCAACGCTTGATGAATATGATTACCTCTGGTCTAGATAATTGTGATTCTTACATCGATGATGTCATCATCTACAACGACACCTGGAAAGAAGATCTTGCCACGATTCTAAAATTCTTTGAAAGACTCACTGATGCAAATTTGTCAATCAATTTATCTAAACATGAGTTTTGCCGTGCTTGTGTAACTTTTCTTGGACATACTGTGGGACATGGTCAAGTTAAACCTATCGATGCTAAGGTCAAGGCTATCTCTGATTTCCCTGTGCCTGTCAGTAAGAAGGAACTAATGTGATTTTTGGGTATGGCCGGATATTATAGAAAGTTTTGTTGCAATTTTTCTAATATTGCTGAACCCCTGACAAACTTATTGGGTAAGATAAACAAGTTTCTTTGGACTGAAAAATGTCAGGAGGCTTTTGATAGGTTAAAAGCCATACTCAAAAGTGCGCCGGTTCTAACAGCTCCAAATTTCAATGAAACTTTTAAATTATCTGTAGATGCAAGTGATGTTGGGATTATAGCAGCTTTGATTCAAGAAGATAGAAATGGTGTTGATCACCCAGTGTGCTATTTCTCTAAGAAATTAAATAAGCACCAAAGAAATTACTCAACAATCGAGAAGGAATGTTTGGCATTAATATTGACATTACAGCATTTTGAAGTTTACATTAGCTCGGCTCCTTCTCCGGTTGTTTTGGTTAGTGATCACAACGCCCTTACTTTCATCGACAAGATGAAAAATAAAAAAAAAAAAAATTATTAAGGTGGAGTTTGTTCTTGCAAGAATATAATCTTAACATCAGGCACATCAAGGGAAAAAACAATTTGATTGCAGATGCACTTTCCCGTGTATAGAACTATTATTTTATGTACACTTTGTATAATTCATAAGAATTTTCTTATGTGATTTTGTTTTACCTCATGTATAATTTACATATGGTAAAGAGAAAGCTTTATTATATAAATCTTTCTTTTTCTTTATGGGGATGTGTTACGTATATGTAATTAAATTGCTTGTGTGTTAAGTTTAAAATTCTTTTTTATTTTAATTTTGTTTCATTACGTTTTATTGTAATGATTATTTTCACGGGATTTGATATTTTATGCAGTAAATTCAGTTTGTGTAGAACGTAAAAATATTACTTAACACTATTTTTAGCTCACTCTGGTTCATAGATTTTGTAAACATCGGGTGAAGACGATTGGCTATTGCCAAGGTCATTTCGGCCCGGATGGAGGTGAACTGTAAACAGTCTTTGTTTTCTTATACATTTTCAGTGTGAGAATTTGGTTCTTAGATAGGCCTGTTCTTGCCTACGTGATAAAGGCTGTCACGTGAACCAATTTGTGACCTAAAATCGAGGCTTAAATCAGCCATTTTCTACTAGTTCGAGTGAGTTGTATTTTAAACCTTGAGGGCTCAAGGGGCTTCAATTGTTGTTTCCAGATCATTTTTGAAGTTCATCTGTTGTTTGGAATTTAATAATTTATTCTCTAGAAAACTAAACAAGTGTACTTTTTCATAAAAGTTCTGGGACAAAGAAATTCAGTGGATATTTATTCTGGAATTCTATACGGAAACATCATAAACTGTGATTCAGTCGAGGATCTGTTACCATCAGTATAGACATCATTTGATGTCATTGCCTCCATATTGGAATTTCATCGAGATTCGAACCCGGATTGAATTAGAACTGTTTAGTGATAGGACTTATATTTTTCAATCTTAGGATTAAATTTTGGATTATATTCACAAACCGTAAGTCCTATTTCCAGTTGTTGCATTGTTTTCTAGGGAAATAAATTATTTTGTTAAAATTTACAAAGCTTGTTGGCTTCACGTTTTTCTCTTGTTTTGTGTACGAGCCTACACATAACACTCCTACTGGCTGTTTATCAGGTCAAACAGAACTGAATTGAATTTCTAAAAAACTCTCAAATCCAGTAGACAAAATTATCATTACAATAACATGTAATGGAATAAAATAAAATAAAAATTTAAAACTAAGAAACAAATAATTTAATTACATATACATAACAGATGTCATTTACTATCTTGAATCTACACTACCCACCTTGCAGCCGTCACATCCCATTATCAATTTGTCGTTTGACTCTGATATTTATGGACGTAGATTATCTTTAACCCTATGGCCTCATGGTCAATACAAAATTAACATATGTGTGTTTAACACCATATGTTTATACGTTATAAGTTCAAGCCACATATATCACTATATAGAATCTTGTTACCTTTCAACTACTCAACTGAATCATAAATTTAGAAATATACAGCAAAAAGTCTGCAATACAATGACTGGTATGTTATCATACGTGGTAATAAACAGCAACAATATTTTCCCGTCCAGCAAGCAAATGGATGCTCTACCAATATTCTATATATAGTAATACGCCCCAAAAAATCTAACCCCTTCAATGAAATGGATGGCGTAGCATCATCCTAAATATAAAAATAGATTGTAACAAAATCTACCTTCATTCTTTTATTTTGAAAAGCATTTTCAAAAGCCTTTAAACTTTGTATGAGACAGTCTTCAGGTCTGCCATTTTGTAGACAACCGGGTAACTTGGTATGACGTCCCTGATTTCCGGACTGATGCTAATTATCGCTGTGTTTTTGTCCCCCAATTTTCCGGACAGATGCTAATTATGCCAATGTTTTCGTCCTCCAGTTCTCCGGACTACGCTGCTTATGGCTATATTTTCGTCGTTGAGTGCAATTCTGTAAATCAGCATATTTTTCTAAAACATTCATTTACATATTTTGAATGACTGAACTAAGCATCATCATTTATATTCTCTTGAATATTTTTCTTTCGTATCACAACTGATTCGGAAGACATTTTAATCCCAAATGCACACGTCTCTTGGTACCGAGATTGTTCTATTTATGTGAAATCCATTAAATATATCTAACACCCCTCTGAAAACTGCTGAGTGTATCAAAATGTAGCTGTACAGTATCATTTATGCTGTTCGACAAATTTCAATTTTTGTTTTTATTGTGAGCTAAAGACATTGTAATGAAAGTATTTTTAAATTTAAATATTGTAAATTTAGTTTAAAAAATTGCCTCATATTGTGTTTTATGTAGTACATGCATTTAGGATGATTTAATCAATTTTGATTCGTGTAAGCACACTTTTTGAAATTATCATTGTTATTATATAACATAGCTCATTCTCTCAAGCAACATCGGTAATTCTGTATTGTGTGAACAGTAGAACATGAGCACACTAGATCAATAATATGTAACGTTTATTGAAGGAAGCTATACATGATCAGTTGTTTCAATAAAAATCCTTTTTGCAATAGTTGTTTTCTCTTTTTTATTATGAACATCTAGTATCCGAATATTGCTTTGAAAATCCGCACTGTGAAAGGCTTTGGACCTAAAAGGGACAGTCTAAGCAGATATAGTTATTCCAAACTGACTTTTTTCCCAGAATAATAGTGTACAAAAAAATTGAGCATATAACAAACTTAGAGTATGAAAACTTCAAGGGAATGGAATAGAAAATATCTAGAAAGTCGACACATTTTTATGAATAAAGATACTTTTCTGTGGGTGTTTATGTTGGCTGATAAATATTATCTTAGAAAAGAGTTGCTTATGCATTTTTTGAATGAAAGATCATTGATAAAATATTTTAGCGTGGGATCCAGTTGAATTCCCAATGCTACTTTATATTCTTTGTCAGGCGAGGAAAAAACGAAGATGGAGAGATACATCCTTGGTATTTGACAAGTCCGCATTAATTATTGATAACTATTGTGTTATAAAGCAACACACGTTTTTTAAATTTAGGACAGACACTGCCATACTAAAACCCAAGATTACTCTTGAGCTGAACAAATTAACATATGTTTGATGCCATTTAATAAAAGCTTTCACCTACAGCATAGCAATATCACATTGTATCATTTCCTGTCGAGACAAATACTATCTTTAAATCAATGATCATCGTGTTTAGTTGGGGTAGTCTCTAGAGGAAGAATGGGCATGCGCATATATTTTGATTAATGGATGCCGTACAGCCTCATTGTATTCATGGTAGCTATGAAAGAGAAAAATTATAACAGATAAATGAAGTTGTTTACAACTTTGAAAAGACATTTATTAATATCTTTTAAAGTGTAGATCTCAAAGAATCTAAGCTTGGACAGAAGTTTAGCTGGCAGATCAATGCTCGTTAGCTACATTTTTGCTGTCAAATGACCGTTCCAGAGCCATTTGATGTTTTGCTCATATGCGTGGTATTATATATCTCCCATTGGATTTTCTCATTCCTATTGAAATATAAAGGGTACTAAATCAAAAACAGTTGAGATAGATGAAAACAATATTCAATAAATTCAATTTTACTAGCAATATGACTTAGAATCACATCAATAAACATAAAATATTTTACAGGTTTAGTGATATTTTTCATTAATTCATCAAATAAAAGTATTTTATTAACACCTATTGTATAAATTAGTCCTGGCAGAGTAGTTACTGGTCTTTTTCTTGACCACTGGTTATGACTGTTTGGAGTAGTCAGATGGCTAATGTACAATCACTTTGGAGACTAGGCAGTCAGGATTATATTTTTATGTTGATACCGAGCAAAGATCAGATTTATATGTATATTTTGACAAAATAACCGTTACAATATATACAATAAATCTGGTCTTAGAGTATTTTTGTAACTATTTACCAAATGTTTATTCAAAATTACCTCTCTATTTTAAAGAAACAGCCGTTTAGTATCAAACAAGAGATCCTCAAGCGACGGACATAATACTGCTCAGAATTGTACAATCATAAGACCCAAGGAGATCCAGCAGTACTAAATTGCCCTCAGGCAGAAGAAATTGATGACAACCCCATTCTTTGTGAAGAAGTAGAAAATGCAGTTAGGTCACTAAAGGAGGGAAAGTGAGCCGGCATTGACAACATACCAGCAGAGCTCATTCAAGCAGGAGAAGAGATAGTCACAGTCCCAACAACAATATGCAACAAGATATGGCAGGCAGAAAAATGGCCCACCACATGGACTCAGTCCTTGGTCATCGTGCACCCCAAGAAAGGAAACCTACAGTTGTGCCAAAACTACAGAACCATCAGTTTGATCAGTCACGCGAAGATAATTCTCAACAGACTAAAGCCTCAAGCAGAGAAAATTATTGCTGAAGAGCAGGCAGGCTCCGAGCAAGAAGGAGCACCAAAGAACAAATCTTCAATCTCAGACTCCTTTGCGAGAAATACCTTTAGCACCAGCAGAATCTATACCACGTCTTTATAGATTTCAAAAAGGCCTTTGATAGGGTATGGCATGCAGGTTTATGGGCAACTATGAGGAAGTACAACATCAGCTCAAACCTGGTGCAGGTTGTTGAGCACCTCTATGACAAAGTCACCAGTGTTGTCCTCATCAATGACAGCAGAGGAGATTGGTTTCGAACAACAGTTGGGTCAGACAGAGATGTATACTATCGCCTACAGTCTTTAACATTTTCCTGGAAAGGATCATGGAGGATGCCTTGCATGACCACAATAGCACTGTCAGCATCGGAGGAAGAACAATCACAAACCTTCGCTTCGCAGATGATATTGATGGTTTAGCAGGAGATGAAAAAGAACTGACTGACTTGGTTGAACGCCTCGACACAACGTCCACAGCATACGGTATGGAGATTAGCGCAGAGAAAACCAAACTGACGACAAACAACACCAGTGAAATCAGTGCAGAAATAAAGGTAAGTGGACAGAAGCTGGAAAGAGTCACAAGCTTTAAGTACTTGGGATCAATTATCACAGATGTGGGTTCCAAACCAGAACTGCTTTGCAGGATTGCCCAGACAACAGCAACAATAACAAGGTTGAGACCAATATGGAAAGATACCAACATTGCTTTTGGTTCCAAAATAAGGCTGATGCGCTCGATTGTCATAATTATCTTTCTGTATGCTTGTGAAACATCGACGCTCACATCAGATCTAGAAAGAAGAACTCAAAACTTTGAAATAAGATGCTACCGCAAGATCTTGGGCATCTCATACATTGACCATGTAACCAACGAAGAAGTCCACAACATGATGCAACGAGCCATCGGATCCTATGAAGATCTCTTGACCACTGTAAAAAAGCGCAAACTGAAGTGGTACGGTCATGTCTCAAGATCATCTGGACTGGCATAAACTATTTTGCAAGGCACAGTGCGAGGGTGCAGAAGAAGAGGCAGACAGAAATAGAGATGGGAAGACAACATTAAGGAGTGGACAGGCATGGGATTTGGGGATTCCCAAAGGGCAGTAGAGAACAGGGAAAGATGGAGAGAATTGGTATTAAAGTCAACTGTGGTGCCCCAACGACCTCTTGGGTTAAGGGATTGGTGATGATGATGATCAAACATTTATGTCTATAGTCTAGACTACGAGTCATTATGGTGGATATAGCTGTGAAATTACTAAGTACAATCTAGTCCATGATCAATATATCGTGTTTGCCGTTGCAATTAAGTTTGTGTGAGAATAACTCTTTATAGGGATGTCATATTAATGGACTCAGCTGCTATTCACATATTGCAATTATTAGTGATTCGCGGTGTAAACTCAAACTTTTATGAGGATATTTCATTTACAATGATTATTTAAGATTATTCAAGTCTACAGCTGCATTTCTAAGATATCGTCAGTTGATATTAACATTGATTTTAGTGGTTGATTATGCGGTCATAAAGAACACATTATGATGTGTCTTATTGACATGAAATCCCATTATATGCAAATTATCTCCAAACTAACTAAAATATACCAAATCTTAGAGTCACGTTTCATAAAGTAACAACTTATCTCAACTAACGCCACGGTACGGCTTATTAAAGCTTTTACAAGTGGAGAGCTTAGTAATATGGCGACATTTTTTTATGCATCGGACAATATAATCACCAATTACATGTGGAAGGATATCAAACAAAATATAATTTCTGACAGGTGACGTGCGACACATCTTGTGTTTCAAAGGCCTTATGTCATAAACCCAAATCAGACCGAATAAACTTTACAATTATTTTGTATAGTGTTATTTTTAATAATGTATTAAAAGTTTTCATAACTCATTCTTACTTGTCATGTAGGAAGGACGCATAACAGTTGTCTCCGTATTTTCTTCCTTGTTATGTTATAGACAGCCCATGCATACCATTTATCTCCACACTTTCTTCCTTGATGTATTATAGACAGCCCAGATAACAATGACATAGAGCAATGTTGGGCAGCCTTCAAACAGCTGGTGTACTCTACTGCATCTGAAACCCTTGGCGTTACTGCGCGAAAGCACCAAGACTGGTTTGACGAGAACTGTGAAGAAATACAGTCCCTGCTAGAGGAGAAGCACCGTCTCCACCGTGCGTTCAGCATCGACCCCAAGTCCGCTGCAAAAGAAAGATGCCTTCAGCAAAGTCCGCCAAGCTGTGCAGAAAAAACTCCTCGAGATGCAGGACACATGGCTGAGCCGAAAGGCTGATGATATTCAGTCTTTTGCCGACAGACACGACATGAAAAATTTTTATAGTGCTCTTCGTGATGTTTATGTCCCAGTAACATCAGGCACAGCCCCACTCTTGAGCTCCGATGGCAGCACTCTCATAACCGAGAAGGAAAAGATAATGGAGCGCCGGGCGGAACATTTTGACGGTGTCCTCAACAGACCCTCCTCCATCAACGATGAAGCGATCAACAGCCTACCACAGGTGGAGATCAACGAGAGATTGGCTGACCCTCCAACAGTGCTGGAAACTCACAAGGCCATTGAGCTCCTGTCTTGTGGGAAAGCTCCAGGAGCAGATTCCATCTCAACTGAGATCTTCAAGTCTGGTGGGCCCAAGCTAGTGGAAAGACTAACAGAGATGTTTAGTGGGATGTGGAAGCAGAAACGCATACCCCAGGAATTCAAAGATGCATCCATCATCCACATTTACAAACACACAGGAAATCGCCAATCCTGCGACAACCACAGAGGAATTTCTCTACGCTGCATCGCAGGCAAGGTCCTCGCCAGGCTTCTGCTTAACAGACTCACAGAGCACCTCGATCATGGCCTACTACCAGAAAGTCAGTGTGGCTTTAGAAAGAAGAGAGGCACCATCGCCATGATCTTTGCTGCCAGGCAGATGCAAGAAAAGGGTCAGGAACAAAATGTCCAGCTATACACCACCTTGGTGGACCTGACTAAGGCATTCGACACGGTCAGCCGGGAAGGCCTTTGGAAAATCTTGGCCAGATTTGGATGTCCGGAAGCCTTCATTGAAATGGTGAAGCAATTTCATGATGGCATGCTTGCCAGAGTCCAGGACCAGTGTAATTATTCCGAACCCTTTGACGTTACGAATGGTGTGAAACAAGGATGTGTCTTAGCACCTACTCTCTTCAGCCTCATGTTCTCCGCCATGCTTATGGACGCTTTCAGGGACAGTGATGTGGGAGTCGGTCTCCGATACCGTCTGGATGGGAAGTTGTTCAACCTGAGGAGGCTTCAAGCCAAAACCAAAGTCCAAGTTGAAAACATTCGTGACTTCCTGTTTGCAGATGACTGTGCCCTCAACTCCAGCACGGAGGCAGGCATGCAACAGAGCATTGACCTCTTTTCCACAGCGTGCATCAACTTCGGACTCACCATCTCCACCAGCAAGACCGAGGTTCTGCATCAGCCAGCTCCTGGAAAAGAATATCTGGAACCATCCATCACTGTCGATGGCCAAAAGCTCAAAAATGTGGACAGATTCACATACCTTGGCAGCACCCTATCACAAACAGTCCACATAGACGATGAGATCAGCACCAGGATTGCCAAAGCCAGCATAGCATTTGGCAGACTCCGCTCAAATGTATGGGATAGGAGAGGAATCAAGCTTGCCACCAAACTCAAAGTCTACTCAGCGGTTGTTCTCCCCACCCTCCTCTATGCTTGTGAGACCTGGACTGTTTATAGCCGCCATGTTAAAAAACTGAACCACTTCCACCTGAGCTCCCTGAGAAAGCTGCTGAAGATCAGATGGCAGGACAAGGTACCGAACACAGAGGTGCTCACTCAGGCCGGCATGACAAGCATCCACACCATGCTGTGCAAGGCACAACTCCGATGGGCTGGCCATGTTGTCCGCATGCCGAAAGAACGCCTACCCAAGAAGATGTTCTATGGAGAGCTACAGAAAGGCAAGAGATCTCACGGTGGTCAACAGAAGAGGTACAAGGACACCCTCAAGGCATCGCTGAAGAATTTTGGCATTGATCCTGACAGCTGGGAGAGTGTCGCTGCTGATCGATCTGCTTGGCGCAGTCAAATCAATGCCGGTGCGGCATCCTTTGAGCAGAAAAGTCTGGCGAACGCAGCTGAAAAACGTGTTCTGCTCAAATCCAGGAACAACACTTCTGCATCTCCCAGTCAGCAACTTGCACATCCATGTCCCCACTGCAACAAACTCTTCCGGGCCCGGATTGGACTGATTAGCCATCTCCGGACCCACCCCAAGTGAATCGATGACATAAATGGTCCTCATCAACACCGATGGACGAACATCAGATAGACAGCCCATACATACCATTTATCTCCACATTTTCTTCCTTGATGTATTATAGACAGCCCATGCATACCATTTATCTCCACATTTTCTTCCTTGATGTGTTATAGACAGCCCATGGATACCATTTATCTCCACATTTTCTTCCTTGATGTGTTATAGACAGCCCATGCATACCATATATCTCCACACTCTCTTCCTTGATGTATTATAGACAGCCCATGCAGACCATTTATCTCCACACTCTCTTCCTTGATGTATTATAGACAGCCCATGCAGACCATTTATCTCCACACTTTCTTCCTTGATGTATTATAGACAGC
The DNA here is from genome assembly GCA_016617855.1 of Megalonaias nervosa. Taxonomy (NCBI): domain Eukaryota; kingdom Metazoa; phylum Mollusca; class Bivalvia; order Unionida; family Unionidae; genus Megalonaias; species Megalonaias nervosa. The sequence continues at coordinate 5,013 of JAECUM010008550.1, read as the reverse complement.
ACATGCAGACCATTTATCTCCACACTTTCTTCCTTGATGTATTATAGACAGCCCATGCAGACCATTTATCTCCACACTTTCTTCCTTGATGTATTATAGACAGCCCATTTATCTCCACACTTTCTTCCTTGATGTATTATAGACAGCCCATGCATACCATTTATATCCACACTTTCTTCCTTGATGTATTATAGACAGCCCATGCATACTATTTATCTCCACACTTTCTTCCTTGATGTATTAGAGACAGCCCATGCAGACCATTTATCTCCACATTTTCTTCCTTGATATATTATAGATAGCCCATGCAGACCATTTATCTTCACATTTTCTTACTTGATATATTATAGACAGCTGAAGCAGTTTTGGCAACTCTCATTGGACGTCTATCCAGATTTATTTATATCATGTGTGTTTTAACCTGTTTTTTCTTCATTTTAGCTGTTTGATATAATATTTTATTTAAACGGAAAGGCATTTATTCAATACAATTTCATTAGTATGCTATTTATTTGACGATTTAATTTGCATAAATAAAGATGATCTGTAATTATTCTTTTTGAAATACTTATTGAAACGGAACAAAAATTCAAATCTTTGTTTTTGTGCTCAACTTCTAAGCTATTTCGTCCTGTTCGAACACGCATATTTTAGTCTGCCGCAATAAACCATTGTGACAAGTAAATTGTACCTTGAACAGAAGTAGACATTTTTACAAGCCATTAGCCTGAAAGACTATTACAAAAAGTAATAACAAGAACTGCAATATAATTAGGAAACATTTTGTTGAAATGTGTCTGCCAATAGCACTAAATATAAACTGTGAAATCGATCCAGATGGTGTGATAACGTCTGCTGATACATAATCAAATAAGAACCATTGGAATATGTTGAAAGGTATTCCTATGAGGCACCATCATGTATCTGGAGAATGGAGTATGCTAAAATGATATGTCAAAAGCAAGATGCATCGAACGTCTATTTCAAAATATTTATTAAATTTTGCATCTCATGATACATAGTTCAATTTGTATCACATGGCATATCACTCAATTTGTATCTCATGTTATATAATTGAATTTGTATCTGATGGTACATAATTCAATTTGTATCTAATGGTATATAATTCGATTTATATCCCAAAGCATATAATTTAATCTGTATATCATGGCCCCTAATTCAATTTGTATCTCATGGTATATAATTCAATTTGTATCTCATGGTACGTAATTCAGTCTGTGTTTCTTGGTACATAATTCCGTGTTTAAGACAAATGATGATTAATATGTAATTCTTATGAAATGTTTGTCATCACTACATATATATGTTTCAGTGGACAGATACAAATAAAATTGCTTACTTCAGTGCGAAGATACAAATAATATTGCTTACTTGAGTGCAAAGATACAAATGAAAACGTTTACTTCAGTGCAAAGATAGAAATAAAATTGCTTATTTCAGTGCAAAGATACAAATAAAATTGCTTACTTCAGTGCAACGATACAAATAAAAATGTTTACTTCAGTGCAAAGATACAAATAAAATTGCTTACTTGAATGGAAAGGTATAAATAAAATTGTTTACTGCATGGCCCAGGAGACAGACTATAATAATGGACAATTTTTACTGAATCAATATTTTTTTCCAGTTTGCATTGTTAAGAGAGAGAGAGAGAGAGAGAGAGAGAGAGAGAGAGAGAGAGAGAGAGAGAGAGAGAGAAACCCTTGTTGTTGTCTTAGATTAGAGTCGCTTTCGACCATTCGGGCATGCGCGACTAGTTTATGCCTGCAAAGCAGGCTATTTAATTGATCGCTGGGGAAGGAAATAGTGCCCCATCCCCAGAGCATTACTGCGCTCATAGAGCGCTGTTTAATTTATCCGACAGGCTGTGGGTCAATGAGCCCCAATTGTCCTGTATGTAAGGTTTGTCATGAGTGGGATTAGAACCAACACTCACTCATGTGTAATGTCCGTGTCTACTATCCTGGGTGCATGAGTGGGAATGGATCCACACACTCATGAGGGAAAAAAAAATCAGGTTTAGATTTACTGGTTGTCAGGATTAAGTATTGTCGGACACATTTATGTGTGCAAGGCACACTACTTAATTATGGTGTCTGGAGGAGGTAAAGGCAGGCGGGTGGATCGGGAGGCGCCCAGGCATACGGAAGGCGTCCTTGTTTTCCAGGTTGTAATTTTAACCCCCATTTCGAAAATAAAATGGTCTTGACCCAATTTCGAAGATTATTCTGTACTGTTTTCAAGGTGTTAGTACCACTCCGGTGACCGCCTAGTGATTATCTAGTTATGATAGTCTTGTTTTGGTTGCTACATTGTGTAGCCGAGCCTGATGATCCTGGGTGTTTTATCACCTTATATGTCTTAATTTTAGTGATCGTGTATAGAGTTCTAAAGTAATTCTGAGCTGTTTATAGTGCCGCTTTGTGCAGCTGGGCCTAATGGTCCTGGGTATTAGACCACCTCATATAGTCTAAGTTTTCTGGGTCTTACGTAGGTTTCCTAGATTTTTGTTTGCCGCATTGTGCTGCTGGGCCTGATGGTCCTGGGGATTAGACCACCTCATATAGTTTAAGTTTTGGGTCTTATTTAACCTCCTAGGTTTGTTGGTATTACCTTGATCATATTAATTTATTTGTCTTCTTATTGATAATCTGCTGTCACCTTTGTGGTATGTAAAAGATGCTAGACTCCTATTCTGTTTGGAGTGGTTATTGCTGTATTATTGTGTTGTTTGTGGTTAGTCGTCCGTTAAGCCCATGATATGGCCTGGGGAGGTAGGTACGTTCTTATCTTGCCCTGTAATTTTAATTTTTGTTCCTTAATGATGTTACAGCCTATTTTGATTGTTTGTATTTATATTTCTTTAATGATTTTGTTTCTTTTTTAATTTGTTTATATGTTTGATGTTGGTCTTAATAAAAGACAGATGTCTTTGCTGAATACTCAGGTCCCAACGACATTTCAAAGACATCTATCTGATATGTTGTTGTTTTAAATCATATTTGCTTCGTTTATGTGTTTGTTAAGTTGTTATAGTCTGCTATTGTTTAGTTTTTTGGCCATGAAAAACTTTTGTGAAAGATAGATGTCTTTGCTGAAAAATCAGGTCCCAACGACATTTAAAAAAACATCCATCTGATATTTGTTGTTTTGAGGCCTATTTAATTTATGTATTTGATAAGTTTTATATCCTACTTGTTTTAGGTGGGTTGTTGCTTGGTTAGTTTTATTTTTATCCTACTTCGATATTAGTGGTATGTTTTATATGCCTCCCTTTCTCCCGATATCCATGAGGAAGGTAATGATGTTTTGGTATGTTACACCTAAGTTTATATTTTGAGTTTCTAGAAATTCTGGGTAGGTCGGTGGGGATCCTATAGCTTTTTGATTTTTCCTAAATATAGCCCTTTGATTCTTGTACTTCGGTCAGGTGTTGAAGACATGATGTAAGTTTTCTGGGCAAGGGCAGGGGGGCAATTGCCATGTGAGAATGTATTACTTGCCAGATGTTTTCCGAAGCTACTGGCGAGTTTGGTTTTACCTTTCTTTATTCTGTTGATGAGTTTTTGATCTTGACTTCTGACAGATGTTGGTGGTTTGACTTTTCTTGTGGATTTACTTTGTATGGAATGTAGGGTTCGTCCTTTTGGTTTTTTTTTCCCGATGATTCTTGCCATTTGGTATCAATCTTGGCTCTGATGATACTGTATAGCTCTTGCACGCTATGAGTTAGTGGCATTGTGGTAGGTTCTTGCAGGTTTTGCTTTGCAATTTGGTCTGCTTTTTCGTTACCTACTATTCCAATGTGAGAAGGTACCCACATGAATTCTATCGTTTGGTTGTTGACGACCAGTTGTTTAATTATGAAATTTGTTTCTTTCAGGAAATTTTCCCTTGTGATTGAGTTGCCCGATTAAATAGAGTTATGGCACTGAGGGAGTCGCTAATGATTAAAACTTTATTTATGTTGTTCTGTTTGATCCATTTTAATGCTTCTATTACGGCCCAGAATTCAGCTGTGTATATGGAACAATTGTTTGGTAGCCTAGCTCCAAGCTTTGTATTTGTTTCGGGGATGAATATTCCAGCTGATGTTTTGTCTGGGTTTGCGGTTTTAGAACCGTCGGTGTAGACTTTTGTAAACCCTATGTATTGTTCTTCAATTTCAGCTAGTATTTTGTTTCTTATGTCTTGTTCTTTTTCCTTTTTGGAGCCGAATGTTAAGGCTGTTGTGTTAAAACTGGGACTTACACCCGTCCAAGGTGTCAGGTCGGGGTAACTGATTTGTTCAGCTTGAATTGTTTCCAAGGAGAGTTCATCAATTAGTTTGTGTATTTTCTTTCCACCTGGTGGATGTGGAACTAATTTTTTGCTGAATGGTGTGTTGCACTTTTGAATGATTTTTTTAGTAGGGTGTTCCGGTGAGTGTATTGATATGCGTGCAGCATATCTTAGTATAAACTCTTGTCTCCTTAGTTGTAGTGGGGTTTCTTTTGTTATTAATTGCCGTTCCTCCAGTGAAGTTGAGCTTAGAGTCCCAGTGCATATGGTTAACGCTTTATATTGAATACTGTAGAGTTTTTGGAGTGTACTTGGGGTTGCTGATGAATAAACCTGGCATGCGTAGTCTATTTTAGATCTTATAAGGGCTCTATATAGTGTTAATAGAGTTTGTTGGTTAGCCCCCAATGTTGTTCCTTTGAGGTCTCTTAATAGGTTTAGGTCTGTTTGGCATCTGTGTACTAGGTCCGTAATGTGGTGTTTCCATGTGAGATTTTCGTCCATATGCATTCCCAGGGATTTGGCTATTTTGACGAATTTAATTAGTGTTCCTTGGATGTATAGTTTTGGATATTCTATAGCCGTTCGTGTGTGGAGAAAAAATAATTGCTTCGGTTTTAATGTGCGATTTTTTAAAGCCCCATTTATCTCCCCACAGACCTATTAGATTGAGAATTTTTTGGATGCTTTCAATGGTTCTTTGGCTGTTAG
>JAECUM010008549.1:0-50604 GCA_016617855.1 Megalonaias nervosa | reverse complement strand
GAGAGAGAGAGAGAGAGAGAGAGAGAGAGAGAGAGAGAGAGAGAGAGAGAGAATGAGAGAGAGAGGGACAAAAGAAAGGAAGAGAGTGAGACAAGAGTAATCGATTGAGAGAGATGAGAGCGACCGAAATACCAAAGCGAACGAGAATGACTACAGCGAGCGAGAGATATGATAGACACATGAGAAAACAGAGGCGAGAAATGAAAGAGGGACGAAAGAGAAACGATTGCGAGAGATTAGAAACCAGAGACAGAGGAGACATCGCAACCAGAGAAGTAGACGAGAGAAAAGAAATAGAAGAGACAGAGCGACAAAGCAAATAAAGAGAGAGAGAGAGAGAGAGAGAGAGAGAGAGAGAGAGAGAGAGAGAGACTGACAAACAGACAGACGACGGATAGAGAGAGATGAGAGCGACAGAGACCAAAGAGACCAGAGACGAGAGAGACGAGTGACGAGGAATAAAGAGGCGAGAAAGCAGACAGTGAGTCTAGAGAACGACGGGAAAGAAGAGAGAGAGCAGAGAGAGCAGAGAGCAGAGAGACAGTGACCACAGAATATAAAGACGAACGAGATAAGAGGGAGGCGTGAGACGAGATACGTGAAAGAGGGAAGCAGGAGAGAGGTAGAGAATGAGAAGCGAGAGAAAGAGGTAGAGATGCGAGGGAAAGAGAGACGCGCGAGGGAGGACAGAGAGACGAGAGAGACTCGCGGCGGCGAAATAAGCACGAGAGAGATATGGTGACAAGAGAAAGACGCAAGGGAGAGACGCGCAAGACAGACACACGAGCGAGAGAGACAGACAGACTGACGGAAGAGAGTTGCGTGAGAGTGAGAGACGAGGGGGAGAGAGAAACGAATGATGAAAGATGAAAGATGCGAAAGATGAAAGATGATAGAGAACTAGAGAAACGAAAGAGACAGAGACGATAGAGACAAGAGATATAGAGATAGGAGAGAGACGAGAGATAGAGACGAGAGACGAGAAATAGTGACGAGAGCGACGAGAGAGGAGAGACACACGATATATTCGGGAGACGAGAGAGATGAGAGACAAAACAGATCGATGAGGGAGATAAAAACAGATATGAGAGAGACGAGAGACAAGAAAGATACATAGACATATTAAGACAGACAAGAGACGAGAGACGAGATACGACAGACAAGAGACTCGAAAGGGTGAAAATAGAGAGAACATGAATCGCGAGAGAGTGGATGAGAAGCAATTGAGATGAATAAGCGAGGACAAAAGAGGTTCTCTAGAAAAACATGTCGAGAGACACGAGACATAAACATGAGAGAGATATGTACAAAAGAGATTTCGAGACGAGAGAGAGAGAGAAAGAGAGAGACGATAGAGGTGGCGCGAGAGATGCGTACGCGAAGGAGAAATAGACGATAGAGAGAACGGAAGAAAGGCGCCCGAAAGAAAGACGAGAGAGAGAGAGACGCAGTAGAAGTAAAACTAGAAATAGTGAGAGACGCAAGGAATAGATCGAGACAGAAAGACTAGAGAAAAAGGAGAGAGAAAGACAGAGTGGGAGACACGCGAGATAGAGATGAGAGAGACACTGAAAAGATCAGAGAGAAAGACAACTGATAAGTGAGAAGTGAGAGGGGGACGCGAGAGAGGGACGCGAGAGACTGACTAGAGGAACGACAACAAGAGAGATAGACAAGAGACAATCGCTCGAGAGAGACGACAGAGAGCGAGAGAAAAGAACAAGAGAGACAATATACGAGAGACGCGAGGGAGAAAGTCGCCAGTGAAAGAGAGTGAGAAAGATGGATGAGTGCTGAGAGACGAGGGGTGGATAATAGAGGAAGAGAGAGAGAGAGAGAGGCGCGCGCACGAGAGAGACGATGTGTGTGTGTGTGTGTGTGTGTGTGTGTGTGAGAGAGAGAGAGAGAGAGAGAGAGAGAGAGGAGAGATAGAGAACGACTATAGAGACTAAATAAAGAGACAGAGATAGGTGAGCGATGCGAGAGACCAGAAATTCACTAAAGTGAGCGAGGGACGTGAATGTGAGGAGGCTATAGAGAGAGAGAGAGAAAATGAGGAGGCTATAGAGAGAGAGAGAGAGAGAGAGAGAGAGAGAGAGAGAGGAGCATTTGATGGACAGCTGATAACTAAATTCTAACTTTATTCTATACAAACTTGTCATATTTCAAAACACGTCCCGCTGTTATGTATTTTTAAACATTTTTAGATCTAAAAAGTATGCATATGAGATATCTGTAATTTGAAATTATCAGTGGACCTTTTTGATTATTTAAAGTGAGTTAGCTATCTCAAATAACAATAAAGAAATTGCAATTAAGTTAAAATTGTAAAATAAGTTTACTGATCTAATAAAATTTTTTCTTGATAACTTGAAGTTCGTATGTATATCTTACATATTTAATTCATTAATACCCTGCATTCAATGGGATTTTATATTTGTACTTTTATTTTGTATTTTAGATCTTTCACATATATTTTACCTTCCGTCATTATCTACTTTAATTCATATTTACAAATATGTGGAAGAGTATACCTTCTTAAGGTTTTTTTCCAATTATTTATCTTTGTATTTTTTAAAACGATACTTTTGATTGGCACTACATAACCAGTGTTGTGCTGACGTGTCATGTATACCATATACCTAGATACATACCTTTCCCAATGTTATCTCGTTACTTCCATACACACACACCCTTCTACTACAACACGACAGTATATCTATTACATCTCTCGTTCTCAATATTTTCAGTAGGAGCTCTATCAAACTTCATTAAACTTACAAATTTTTCTCCCGGCAGCCTGGTGCAATATTCGGTGCTAGAACTGTATCCGCTTGTGCAGGATTTTCAATAAAATTGGCAAAATTTATCCGAGCTGTGAAACGGTACGTCTGTTAGCTGTGAATTACACAAAGAAAATGACAACGGCGATAGTCGCCTTTGGCAACGTCGTGACGTTTGATGCTTATGACGTTTTTATGTTTACCATTACCGTTCCTTCCTTCATTCGTACTAGGGAGCACACTTAACACAGTTAGCTGTTCTCGTACATTTGTCAGTGGATTTTATTCTTAATGATTATGATATAAAAAGAAAAATAAATAAAATAATAAATTCACGGAAAGTGCAATAACAATAACACCTATCTATAACGAAAAGTATGTTGCAATAGGATAAAGGCGTTCGGTGTTTTTCTAAACAGATAACTTATATTTCGTAATGAAGCAATACAATGCTTTTACCTTTGTCCCCCCCCCCCCCGCGTCTACGCATTTCTACGCTTTACACAGTGTATACTATGAAAAGGTAATATCTTCCAGTGAAATGTTGATTCACCGCATGGTAACCAAACGCAGGTCAAAACTAATAAATCATCTTTACTAACATCCGGTTTTAATCACGTATTTAGACCATATGAATCTAAATTTAACCGACAAATTATACGTAGAGGGGTTTTCCAAGGCCACATCCCAAATGGCGATGTTAGCCGGTGGTAATACCTCAATTCGATGGAACTATTATGGCCTCTTCACATAGGTAAGTTACTTATAAGTGTAATGTTTTCCAAATATGATGCTGAAATTCACATTAATAATATCTGTTCATAATGCCATTATGTTCTTTATGTTAAAAATCCCATTTTTAGAATGCGCCGCAAATACGGCAAGTCTTTTTCCATACATTATTATATATAACGGAGCCTTAAGCTGTTTAAAATACGAAATCGGCCATAACTGTGGGGCATCTAAAATAAACATACAAAATTTAGAATATGTGTTGCCAATTTCTTCCATTCATGTCAGTATGCAAAGTTTCAATTAAATCGTATCACATACGATACCGGAAGTGAACTTTTGTATTTACGAAGGGAATTCCCTGATTTCGTCATGGCGATTTCGTCCTCGTCTTTTACAGTGATTTGTCTAGAAGTGAAAACGATTTTTTCTGGATTCAGTTCCGACGGAATACCAGATTTTATAAATAATGATGCCATTTAAGATGATGGATCTGAAATTTTTTTCGTCATATATCTACGTTGAAATGCCATCAAACTCGAGTGACACTGATGATGATCAGCCAAATTGGTTTGCAGACGTGCCAGATAATGACACAAGTCCATTTACTCAGCAGACAGGACCATCACATAATTTACATGAAACAGCTCTAGAACTATACCATTTCCATTTATTTTGTCCAGTTGGAATCTTTTTAAAGGTCGTAACTGAAACAAATAAATTTGCAGCTGAAAAACAAGCGGATTATGAAACCGGTAATCCAACCTGGACAGACACCAATGTGCCTGAGATGTTTGCCTTTCTAGGCATGGTGATCTTTCAAATACTGCACCAAGGATGGAGAAAAGAGACGAAAAGAAACCAAATTTGGCTATGTCATTTGCAACTTCCATCTCTGCAGCTTAGAATGTGACAGACTGTTTCATCAAAGCATATGGGAGGCACGGGTAACAGGGTTAGATTTTTATACGGGAAGCAAAGGGTTAAATAATCAAAATGATCCACTGATAAATTAAAATTCCAGATCTCTCAAATTCATACTTTGTAGATCTAAAAATTTTTAAAACTACATACCAGTGGCAAATATAGTTATCAGCTGTCCATTAAATGCTCCTCTCTCTCTCTCTCTCTCTCTCTCTCTCTCTCTCTCTCTCTCTCTCTCTCTTTAGCTTATTTATGGTCTCTCGCATCGCTCACCTCTTTCTGTCTGCCTCTATTCGTCTATATAGTCGTTCTCTCTCAATCTCTCGTCTCTCGCTTTCGCGTCTCTTTGGACAATCTCTATATCATTCTGGTCCCTGTATGTCTCTCTCTCTCTCTCTCTCTCTCTCTCTCTCTCTCTCTCTCTCTCTCTCTCATACCTCCCTCACTCGCGTCTCACTTCTCTGTCTCTCTGGCTGTTCTTCTCTGTGTCTCTCTCATCTCTATCTCGCGTCTCTCTCTCTCTCTCTCGTTTTCTCTAGCGTCTCTTTCTTTCACGTCTTTCGTCTCTCACCTCTCGTATATCGTGTCTTTCGTCCGTTTCTGTTGTGTCTGTCTCTCGGATTTTTTCTTGCGCCGCTCTTCCTCATCACTCTTGACTCTTTGTCTCTATCACTAGAATCTTTCTCGCTTCTGTCTCTTGCACTACCCTCTCTCTCTCTCTCTCTCTCTCTCTCTCTCTCTCTCTCTCTCTCTCTCTCTCTCTCTCTCGTGTCTCGTCTTATCTCGTATCTCTCTTCTATATCTCCCGCGCATCAGTTTCTCCTTCTCTCTAATAATTCTTTCTCGTTTCTCTCTCGCATCTCTGCCCTCGTCTCATTTTTTTTTCAATTTCGGCAATCTCTCGCGTCTCTATTTCACGCGCATCTCCCTCTCATGTCTCTCCAGCGTCACTCTGTTTATCTCTCTCTATCGTATCTCTTTTTTCCCTCTCGTCTGTCCATTTCTCTTGGTATCTGTCTCTTTCGCGTCTCTCTCTCTAGTCTCTCTCCATTCTCTCACGTTTCTCTCTCGTCTTTGTATAGTTTCTCATCTGTCGATGCTTTCTGATCTCTCGATCTCTCTCTCTTGAATCTCTTGACACTTTCTCATCTGTCTGTCTCTGTCTCGCGTACCTCTGACTGTCTTTCTCTCTCCTTTTTTCTCTAGTCTTTCTGTCTCGATCTATTCCTTCCATCTATGACTATTTCTAGTTTCACTTCTATTGCTTCTCTCTCTTGCGTCTCTTGCGTGCGCCTTTCTTCCGTTCTCACTATCATCTATCTCTCCCGCGCGTACCCTTCTCCTGCGTCTCTATCATCTCTCTCTCTCTAGTCTCTATCTCTTTTGCGCATATCTGTCTGACTCACGTCTCTGTCTCGTGTCTCTCGACACTGTCCTCTCTATGGAGAACCTCTTTTGTTCTCGTATCTCTCTCTCTCTCTCTCTCTCTCTCTCTCTCTCTCTCTCTCTCTCTCTCTCTCGTGCGCGCGCGCGGCTCATGAGTGAAATAGTTAAATATATATATACCTGATACTGAATTCCCACACATAAAGGAAATGCCGAAAGGAGTCTTCTGAATATATGGTAAAATTTTAATTACAGTGAATAGGGCTTTCGATGGCTCGGAATGGACAATCTGTATACTACTGATTTGATGCATGTCAAGCTTTTAATTTTTACTACCCTTGATATAAGACATTTTGTTTCGTTTTCTAATTGTCTAACTCTTAAAAAATCTTGTCACTGTACTGTCATGTTACTAAATAGTTGTGTTCTGATATACTTTTATTACGTTATAGGTCAAGTAAAATATGTATAAATAGGGAGTTTCATAAAAAAATTATTCATTTGTGTTTTCAGATCAATCTGTGGAATCATTTAGTTGTGTTCCGATATAATTTGAGAGGAATTATGTATTCAAATCAATCATTGGAATTACTAAATACTCGTTCACTTTGGACTGACAATACTTTGGGACATTTTTAATTGAATAATTGTGGTACATCAGGACATTCAAGGCCATTCGCATATCAAGACGTTGAAGATTATTGGTACTTCTGGACATTCAAGACTATTGGAATTCTTTCGGAACAATCTATACTTTTGGTCTCGTGGACATTTATGATTATTTGGGATTTAATTCACATTACTGTGTCTCTTAAATGTTCGCTTTGTAAATTAGAGAAAAAAATTCTTGATTTTGCTAAACTTGCTGGTTTCACTTTCTTTTTGTCGCATAGTTTAAGACCTAGAGATGTAAATAGTTTCTTAATCTACGTCCCAACTCTTCTGACACAGATTCACTTAATCTTCGGCCTATCTCTGACACGTTTTTTCTTAGGCCATAGATTATCTCTGGCACACAGTTTCTTAATCTAAGGTCTTTCTCAGACATACATCTTCTTAGTTGACTACCTTTCTCTGACCCACATTCTTGTTATCTATGGTCTGTATGACACACGTTCTTTTAACCTACGACATATCTCTGACCCACATTCTCTTAACACATGGCTTATCTCTGACATGCATTCTCTTAATCTACATCCTATCACTGATAATGCAAAATATATACTCTGAATCATGAAAACATTTTGGAAAGATTAGCCTGGACAAAAATTTGGCACGCGAAATATTTACTCTGATAACTTAAATGTGAGTTGTACTAGTAGTATTAATAGTAGTAGTTTGTTATTGCCGTTGCAATGATTACCACGAGGACGACGGGCGATGATAATTATGACGATAATGAAACATCAATGAGGTCAATGAGGATGACGAAAATACTGTAATGACAACGGTTTGTACAGACCCACTTATGTTGCTTTCATGATAGTGCCGATGGTCGAGTCTCTACCATGCAATTGCAGAAGGAGACAGCAATAGTCACCGTGGACAATCACACCAGAACTTTATTCGTAGATCCAGTCACACATACCATGACACAAAGAATCCTGACAAGCCAGAGAAGTTAGTGACAAGGGACTTTATTCATAGTATCCAGTCACACATACCACGACACTAAAAATCCGGACAAACCAGATAATTAGTAAGTAGTCTCTTAATATCTGGAGCGCTACTCTTCTCTTGCAGATGTAGTCCAAATTCTCATCCCATGTAAAGCCTTTGACCTGATGCGTCTGCTTCCCAGACAGATCTTCCCCCTTACAGAAGATGTAGTCCTAAATCTCATCCCATGTAAAGCCTTTGACCTGATGCGTCTGCTTCCCAGTCAGATCTTCCCCCTTACAGAAGATGTAGTCCTAAATCTCATCCCATGTAAAGCCTTTGACCTGATGCGTCTGCTTCCCAGTCAGATCTTCCCCCTTACAGAAGATATAGTCCTAAATCTCATCCCATGTAAAGCCTTTGACCTGATGCGTCTGCTTCCCAGTCAGATCTTCCCCCTTACAGAAGATGTAGTCCTAAATCTCATCCCATGTAAAGCCTTTGACCTGATACGTCTGCTTCATAGCCAGATCTTCCCCCGACTAAAGATCCTTACAAGTACGGCTGGTTATTAAGTGACCTTACATATCATTGCATTGACCGCCACACTAACAAGCAGATCAAGAATCTACCATGTATCTTCAGATCGTCAATAACCCTTCATCTTTTGAACCAACAAGAGATAATTAAAATATTTTATTATATTTACAATTGTTCTAAGTCATTCTGCTTTAATCAACATTACTATCGACCAGAAAACTCTCTCTCTCTCTCTCTGACTTAACTTTTACCATCATTCATTGGTCCAGAGCCATCGTCGTATCACACAAGCAAAAATTCTCTAAGTTCCTCTTTTCATGGATTTTTGCTAGTATCTTGCTACGATTGTCCAGAGAGAGAGAGAGAGAGAGAGAGAGAGGGGGGGGGGGCGGCCTGTGGACATTTTCATATTTAATTATTAATAATCGATTTTGAGAAGATAATAATAGGTTTAAAAACAACAACAACAAAACATTGAATACATGACAGTTTGTGTGCCTTGCACCCAAGAATTTTACCGTATAATGTCGACAGGTTATTGCAACTTTGTATCGTTGATTATATAAACACTATATATAAATCCCAAGGAAAGTGTATACATACCGTTACTAATAACCATGTTCTTGTAGGTGTCTTAGTGACAGTTTAATTTCAAGGTTTTCATCCAGCCCAAGTTCTTTTTATCTCTCATACCTGCTATCTGCAGATTGTATGCCTGCATGGTAAGGGAGGGGAACGGAAAGCAGAAAGGATTACGATTAAATTGTGTATGATATTGATTTCATTTAGAAACCCGGGATTATTAATACTTGTTATCGTTATTTTCATACCTCAGTAATGATTAACGAGTGGAAATTCATCATTGATTTATAGGCCTAGAATCGACAGCACACAGTTCCAAGAATGTTTTGTATGTGCGTATTATTGCGCCGTTGGCAATAGTATTTGTAGATCAAATTGCTTTGTACCTACACTTTAAAAGCCATGCTATTTTTAATATATATATATATATATATATATATATATATATATATATATATATATATATATAATGTAGATCTCCAAGCATGTTCATATTAAAGTGTGAAAGTGTGACGTCACATCAGGCACGTGTTGGTAATGGTAATTTATTATCTTTGAATCAAGAAGGGATAAGAAAATCTTTTCTTTCGGGTGATATACATGTTCCATAGAATCAATCAAACGAATCCATATATTCGTATGATTAAATGTCCTTTTTAAATATGTATATTTCATACAACCAAATTTAGTGTATATGCAACATATATTTTATGAGCTCATTGCGCTGTAAATATTTTATTTTTCATGATAAGGTGTCATTGATCAAATGCTAGAACCGACAAAATATAGTTTTTTGTTTTGTTTTGTTTTTTTTTGTTTTTTAAATACTTTACACAGGGCTGCATTGGGATTTTACGTTCAATTCCGGCAAACCGAACGTCTGTGATGTCTTCGTTCCTAAAAACAATCAATAGACTGGGCACCTATCGTACTTATTGACAGTTGCTACATATGAGCCGGGAACCCGGCAATGGCAATCAAACGATTGTAAAAAAAAAAAAAATTAGAACGACCATCAGTGAAGGCATGGAAGTGTGTTTCATGTTAAGTTATATGTCAAAAGTTTTGAGACAGTAGTTTTGGGTGAAGACATTTGAAGAAATAATTAAAAGAAAATAAAATTTTTAAATAAAACAGGAGTGAATGCAGGGACAAAAATTTGAAGCAAACTTGTAGTCTTCTATTTACAACTGATGTTCTAAAAGAAAGCTGAGATTAGAAGACACTGCTAGAAGTTGATACATTTTTAGAAGCTGAGATATGAATAACTGAAGAGTGGCAGAAATGGCGTCATTCTAAACAACTTTGTCTCTAATCTTTTCCGACATTCATCTGCATTTTTTTCGCGATGTTGGCGGTCACTATTTTTTGATGTCGCTAAAAATTGGATGCATTTCCTTGCAAGTAATGCGGTTACGTTTACTAAACCTAACGATCACCTGGATGTGTTTAGAAATATATTTTTAATGGTATTTTATAGCAAACTTTATTTAGTAAAATTCGCCCAAACTTGACCTTGACATTTTTTATCCAACTGCTGTCGAGACAGGACCATCAATCAAAATTATTCACAAATCAAATAATTCTTTCTATGGGCACCTCTATACTTGTCTGTTAAGCAATGATGGCCTCTAACTTTGTCTTCAACTATTTTCCTCTCTTTTGTAGTTAAAATGTTTAAATTTTTATTTTGAACGCCTCCAAAACCATGTACCGTTTTGCGATCCAATTTGATACAGAGAATCTTGGACAAGATGTCCAAAATTGCACTAATTTCCGATCCGGCATCAAATATGCCTGTCACTACTAAAATAATTAGAACACTTTAAGCCCATTCTTCTCAAATCCACTCCACAAATTTTGACAGAAAGCATCCTTACATGAATTTCTTTGGAGAAGATGCCGAACCACCTAAAAGAAGGGTCCCGGGCAGAGGCGTAGCGATGGTGTGGCAAGACACCTCACGTGCCGTGGGTGCCACTTGAAGGGGGGCATAAAATCGATGAGCAGAACAAAGTTTTTGATACTTTCAAAGCTTTGATAGGGGCGCAGTTCTAGTTCTTGCCGTGGTTCTTGCCGTGGGCGCCACTTTGATAGGGGCGCAATTTTAGTTCTTGCCGTGGTTCCTGCCGTGGGCGCCATATGTCCTCGCTACGACTCTGGTCCAGGGTTGCCGAGTGATCAAAAGCGCTCATCGTTACGGATCACTGCCGTCTCACCTCTGTCTTGCGTGGGTTTGAGTATCGGGTTCGGCCAATATGAATACTTGAGAAAGCATGCCAGTAGCTTCCCTTGGATAGGTGGATCTTCTTTGGGTTCTTCATCCACCAGTTAAACTGGCATCCATGTATAGCCTATCATGTGCTGAGAAATGGCGTTAAACCCAACAACAACAACATCTTTAAAGTATGACCGGTGTTACAAAATTGGAAAGCTCCTGTTACTAAAAATAGAAGTAAAAAAAATATATTTTTCAGCTCCTTGGCCCAAAATCAATGAGTTGAATTTGATCAAACTTGAGGGCTAAAACAATCTGGCACAATGACCTCTCAAGTTGTTATAAATGATGATGATCCGCCATCAAATATGTCTGACTTTCCTCAAATAGAGAACGTTTTAAACGACTTTTTCTCGTAAAGGCGAACATAGTTTGAAACGTCTTGAGAGAGAGAGTATAATAACAATTCGGTGCTTAATTTTTGTATAACCCTTGCGGATCAGCCATGGATACATCACTTGATTACTTACTCGCTCTCAGCTCTTCAGTAGTGGTATCACAGTACCAATTTGTTTTTCCATAGACCTCTATGCTAATGATTGGATAAATAGATATACTTCCTATCTTGCTTCAACATGCGTGTCACACACTGTCATAGAGAACAGTGTTAGATTGTCAATTTGACAAGTACAGAACTAGGTATTCCATTGCATTTAAGAGAGATAACTCTGCTGGAACTAAACAGGGGTAAGAGTTCCCAGTCAAAACTTACATTTTCAGCAATGTGCATCACATTTTTAAAAAAAATCGTAAAAATACAAAATATGATCTAGATCTGAATTAACATAATCTCACATGTTGCCAAGAGATTCGACTTTGCTTAAGCTTGACAGAAACTACAACTCTTACATAATGTACCAATCACATCTAGTGTTGTTGGTTCTTTCTGAATACTCTACACCTTTAACTCCGCCCACCTGGGGTTGTACAATTGGTACCCTTATACCTAGTTAGGGCTTGTACGACTCCGTATTATTTCGCTGTAAGATCGCTGAATTTAAATGAAAATGCACGGCGGAGGGATGTGATTAAATTTTCTAAATGTTAACTGGAAATTTGTATGCCTGGCTTAGAAACATTACCAATAGTGTCTTTTCAGGATTTTATGATTTAGATCTTTATTTTTTATTTGATACTCCCGTTAAAGAATTTGGATGTTTATTTATTTGTTTGCTTCTTATTTTGTTTACAGTTTTACATAGTTTACAGATTTCCATATACATGAAAAGGTCGATCTTACTTGACATTTGTTACTATTATTTATCTATTTCTTTTTAACATAAATTTTGATCATTTCTAATTCCCAGTATTGTGCTTGCGTATTTGTATTGTGAACACTATACATAGTTACATACCTTTAAAAACGTGATATCATCAATTAACGCCCCACTTCTCCCCATTACAATACGTTAGTTTACATATAATAATTTGTCATTCCTTGTAATTCTAAATATTTTCGAATGAAACTGAAGCAAATGTAAAAAAAGACCAACCTTACATAGTTCTCTCCCGGCAGCCTGGTGTAATACTCGGTACTAGAACGGTCTCCATTTTTGAAGCAAATTCAACAAGATCAGCACAAATTAGCAGAACTAAAAATACAAGTTCGTTCGCTGCGAATGACACATAGGAAATGATAACAGTAATCAGGGACGAGGCCCTTAGCGTCATGACGTCAAATGTGTATGACGTTAATAATACTCCTTCTTTAGAGTTACTATTCCTTATGTCATTCGTACTTATAAAAGCGTTAAACACAATTATCCGTGGTTATTATTCTTAATAATAAGGATAACAAAAAGAAGAAATAAAACAGATAAGTCCTTGAAAATGAATACCTCAGCAAGAAATACGACATAAATAACTACAGCAATAACGAAGCAAAACAGAAAACATATTTCTCCCGCCTCCACTACCATATTATTATTATTATTATTATTATTATTACCACTACCAATAAAATTATCAACATCAGCACTACCACTATCATCATTAAGATAAAATAATAATAATAATAATAATAATAATAATAATAATAATAATAATCCATGATGATCTGGAGAATATCTAAGACTAACTTTATTTCTAATTAAGAATAAAAGGAAGAAGGAACCATTCGTAATTATGGGCATTCGCTACAGCACAAAACCCATTTAAAACAAAAATGTTTTTAATTCGCTCCTCAACTTGCCCACACCCTCATCCAAGAAAATAAAAATAATAAAAAACATAAAAAATTATATATGTGTCTTTGGGTTCGGTGCCACATGCCGCAGTGCATATCTCAGGAGTCCCATTCTACCACCATCCCCCACCCCCACCACTTTTTGACATATATCGAAACGAGTTTTAAACATGTTGGCCCTTATATCTAAATCAATCTGGAAATCAAATCTTTCTTGTCACATTAATGTACTTACAATCCTTTATGGCCTTACCAAAAATAGAAATGTTGCCAAATAAAACGAACATTTTGCATCGTTCTTAGATACGACATTTTGCCAATTCATTTATGTCATTCTTTACAAGAGTATTGATAGACAAGTGACTGTCACAACCAATCAAGTTGTAACTAAATAGTGCGATAAACGCTTTGTAACCGAAATTCAAATTATCTTCGTTATGAGCAACTCCTCTATACTTGTCTGTTAAGTGATAATGGCTTCATACCTTGTCTGTAAATATTTTTCTTTCACATACGTGATACGTACGTGGTGAGCTAAAATGTTTTTCGTCACAATCCTTGAATAAAATCGGTCATAATACTGCAGACACTATATGTGCAGCCATATCCATCCAGTTATAAAATACATGAATGCAATCAGTAACTCGCAAAGCGAATGGTCTGTGATTGGTCTGAGATATACTCTAAACTTTTGCAGAATATGTTTAGATGTTTTCATTGATTAAGATATAGTTGACTGTAGCATAGCATCATTACAAATTTATGGTACGAAGATACATTAAATGTACCATAAATAATAAAACGAACTTGACATTGATGCTGATAACTTTTAAATTTCACAAACCGTGACCTTTCAATGTTTATCGGGTTGCTTCTTTCTCGTACCTATTGAAAAAGCAATGTCTGTCCAAAAGAAACATGCCAGACACCTTTAGCTAAACTGTGTGCAGATGATGCGGATGCGCAGTGAAATATATCTATTGTTAATGAATACAACTTACTTACAAAAAACGCTCAGTAGAATGTGATCAAATGTTAAAGAAAGGAACCTTGTAGCAATACCTTTAAAGTTTATACAAATGATACTGATCCACTTTCAAGTATGTACATCGTTACTAAAAATAAATTATTTCTAATAATGGATAAATCTTTAGACTCTTTCTTCTTTAAAACTGCTAGATACAATTTAAATAAGATTGGCTAAAAGAAAAACTTGGCATTGAAGACCTTTAAAGATTTACAAACGCTGCCAATTCACCATCAAATATATTTCCCGTAAAAAAAAATTAAAAAAATCAGAAAATCATTAAATACTTTGTTCTCAAAATCCGCTCAATAGAATTTGACCAATTTTCAATAAAAGGATCCAGACACTGACAACTTTGAAATTCATACAATGTATGCTGATCCGCCATCATATATGGCCTTCGTTACTGCAAAGATTTGTTTTTATCCAATGCTGCTGAACATAATTTAATCATATTTGACAGAAAATATTGTGGTATGAAAACATACCAAATATGTACAGTTGATTTCCATTCTGCCTTCAAATATGACTGAAGATAGTAAAATGTATCAGAATCCATCGAAGACTTCTTTTCCAAAACTACTTGTGACCAATTTGATAGAAACCATCCTGGCATGGAGACCTTGTGAGTTTTGTTTTTATAAATTAAGCAGATCTTGCTATCAAATATGGCGGCCGTTACTAAAACGTTTGTAAAATGTGTTTCATTGAGCAGAACTTGACCTAATTGACAGAATTCATTCTGGCAAGAAGGCCTCTTAAGTTAATCTACAAATAATCCCGAACAGCAATCAAAATAAGACCCCATTGTTAAAAACAGACATACTTTAAACACCCTCCACAAAAAATAAATTCACTTAACGTAAATTGACTAAATTGTACAGAATACACTTTGGCATATAGAGCTTTCATACTTGTACAACTCGGGTAGTTGTGTCATCAAATATGGCTGCCATTCATAAAATCAAAATTGTTTTTATAAATGCCAGATCTAGAAACCTTTAAACTTTTTCTCCAAAACCGCTGACTTGCATTTGATCAAATTCACAGAAAGCATCCTGGAATGAAGACCTTTTAAGTTTATATACAAATAATCCCAAATAAGACCCCATTTCCATAAAAACGGACAAAATTAGTTTTCTCTCCCCCCACCTCCTACCCCCCCCCCAAAGAAAGCTAAACAGATATTTTACAGAATAAAAATTCATACAGGGAGCGTTTAAACTTGTACAACTCGTGTATATCCAACATCAAATAATTCGACCACTACAAAATAAAAGTGTTTTCTTTTAAATTATGTCTATCTTGAAATCAAATATGGCAATTGTTACTAAAATTGCAAAAAGGAATTGAAAGACGTATTCAAAACCGTTGAACAGAATTTTATCATACATCAAAGAAAACCTACTGGTATGAATATTTTTCAAATTTCTACAATTAATGCTAATCCACCATCACATTTAGTTCCCAATGCTAAAGACAGAGGAACCTCTAAGCTACTTCTTCACCAAAACTGTTAAACAGAATGTAATCATTCCTGACAGAAAGCATCCTGCATGAGGACCTATCAAGATTTTGTAAAAGATGCTAGTTCGCCTTCAAATACAGCTGTAATTTCTAAAACTGGAGGAGCATTGAAACAAACCTTCTCTACAAATGTCGAATATAATTTGAAACATAAAAACCTTCTGGATACAAAATATGACAATCTGCAATCAAATATGGCCACTGTTGCTAAAAATAGACAAACGTAAGCAATTTCTTATCAAAGCTACCCAAAATAACTTGATCAAATATTAGAGAGTGAGATCAAGTCATGCAAAATATTATTATAACGTGTAGCCTTTTATCAACATTATACACCTTTGAATCGTTTCTGCTCACTTGCTGACGTTTTGTAACATTTGAATTTATGATATGTTGATATATATATATATATATATATATATATATATATATATATATATATATATATATTGCACAACCCAGATTTGTATTGTGTGTGTGTGTGTGTGTGTGTGTGTGTGTGAGAGAGAGAGAGAGAGAGAGAGAGAGAGAGAGAGAGAGAGAGAAGCACGTAAGTTAGGCAAAACAAAACAGAATTAAATAAAAACTAAAAAGAACCCAAAAGCATCGGCAACGTTTATCCTCAGTTAAGAAATAATTCACATACAAGGTAGGAGTAAAAAACATTCTAGAGCAAAAAATGTATTCTATAAGGTCGTCAAGGAGAGGTTTCATTTTTGTATTTCAAATGCATCTTATTTAATTTTCTTTTCATGTGGCTAATTCACTCCGTGCATTTTTAACCTGAAAGTAAATGCGTGAAAAATGATTTATTTTGAATATTTATATTACTAAAACTTGTTTGTTTGCATTTTTGCAAGTAAATTATTTACTGAGGATCATTTTCTTGTCGATAAAACTGGCAAGAAACGTCCCTATTGTTCTGGTCCAAGGTTGTTATTTTGTGTGTAATCATCTATACCATTTTATTCCTTTCTCTTCATTGTATGTATGTATATATGTATGTATGTACGTGCTCTGATCCAAAACCGTCATTTCAACTTGAACAGTTTATGAATACAAGTTGTATGTTTCTATGAAAGTGTCATCATTTGTACCCTTTTCTTTCCTTACACCACACATGATACTCTATCACTCATGTTTCTTTAAGCATCTATGAACATTCCCTCACTTTACCTCACCAGTTCACCTTTGGATAGGTACATCTGAGTGATTGTATTGTTTGCTTGTGAATAACCCCACCCTTTTCTTTCCTTATACCTCATATCAGCTCTCTATGGTTATCGGGGTTAATTGTTTAGTTTTGTTTATAAAGGGATTGTATGGGAGTTACTGGGTTGTAATAGTAGTAGATAGGACTTTAATTCTGCTTATATGGATTTGATATTTAGTTCAGCCCTGCTCCATCCTTTACATCTTTTCCATTGGGACCTAGTGTGGGCATTGATCAGTAGGGTGCATGTGCTGGTCAGTAGATGTTAGTATATGTTAGCAATTGTGGGTGCTGGCTCGTCATGTTCTGTTGAACCTATGGGTATTTTTAATATTACCATTCCCCTGTGACCACTGTGACGTTTGTGTATCCCATTCAAAAAGGAAAGAAAGAAATAAAGAAAAAACAGTTATGGTCATTAACTGGATAAAATTATGTCTTGTTAAATTCATAGTCAATTTGTACTCTTACAAGCAATTACCATCAAGCAAAATGTGAGAATTTATACTGTTTAATCCGTTTCTCACTATTTTTCGTATGTATGTATGTATGTATGTATGTATGTATGTATGTATGTATATGTATGTATGTATGAGTTGCATGTCTGTGTAGACATATGAGCACTTCCAACATTGTCCTTTCATTCCATTACTGGATAGGTGTATATGACAGTATGTTTCTGGGAATCTTACAAACCGGTAGATGTTAGTATAAGTTAGTAAGTGTGGGTACTGGTTAGTCAATGCTTATGTTCAATATAGGGATATTTTTAATATTAGTATTCCCCTGAGTCCATTGCAACATGTGTGTACCATCTTCAAAAAAGAAAGGAAAAAAAAAGAAAAAATGTTTGTCCACTAACTGGGAATGTCCTGTTAATTTTATATTTAATTTGTACCCTTACAAGCAGATGTAAAATTCCCTTTGCATGCAGTCTTTTGTTGACAAACTATTATGGGCAGGACATGGCAGCAGTAATATTAAATTCCCACTAATGCCCATAATGTTATTTTGTGCCTTTAGTAGAATCCTTGCAGCTAATGCCGGATATGTTCTTTGTAAAAATTAATGTGATAACAAAATGTCAGAAGATCTCATTATAAAACTTCTTTAATCTTCTAATATATATTCAGCTGATGATGGGCAATAAAACAATCCATAAATACTACTACTACTACTACTACTAATAATAATAATAATGATGAAAATCCTATGTTATTCCCAATAACAACTGTGAAGATGATGACTGAACATGCCTAGCAGTATTACTCTAGTTTGATAAAAAATAATTTCCTATTTTATTCCGCTATAATATACAAGAACCAATCATTAACTACAGCAACAGCAAAAACCAAATGACTTTTAATAATACAAATGATGATGAAGATGATGTTGGCAAATGCAGTGAATTGGAATCATCAGTTGTGACTATAGATTTGTATCCTACTGTACAAAACCTCGTAGGCATAGATCTCCAATCAAATTAAAGTTCTAAATTTAATAATTTTCGTTTCTTTGTTTTCTTTTCTTTTGCAATTATTTTTCTTCATTTTATCTTGAAAACTTAAATAATGAAAAAACTACATATCTATATTTAACGTCAAGTAATTTATGCATCTTTGAGTTTTAGGAATAAAAATGTCAAGATGTGTTATGCAATTTTATCATTTAAGAGCACTGTAGTCTCCTAAGATCAGAATAAAACAGCAGCTCATGTTTTGTTGAACACTGACAGTTGTCAAGCCTTTTGCATAATCTCTCACTGAATGTAGAAATAAGTGGTAGAAATGGCAACCATATGGAATGTGAACTCTAACGGATAAATTACTAAAATATATCGGTAGTAGAAAATCCAAATGAGAGTGCTGGATTAATATATGGAATGTGATCTCTCGTGGATAAATGACCAGACAATAGTACAAAATCCACCTAATATTAGTGCTGTGTAACCTTATGGAATGTGATCTCTCATGGATAAATGACCAGAATATAGTAGAAAATCCAACTGATAGTAGTGCTGTGTAACCATATGGAATGTGATCTCTCATGGATAAATGAACAGAAGATAGTAGAAAATCCAACCGATATTAGTGCTGTGTAACCATATGGAATGGAAATCCAACCGATATTAGTGCTGTGTAACCATATGGAATGGAACCTCTCATTCTCCATACAACTGTAAACAATCCAACTTGTAGTAGTGCTGTGTAACCATATGCAATGGAACCTCTCATTCTCCATACAATTGTAAACAATCCAACTTGTAGTAGTGCTGTGTAACCATATGTAATGGAACCTCTCACTCTCCATACAACTGTAAACAATCCAACTTGTAGTAGTGCTGTGTAACCATATGGAACGGAACCTCTCATTCTCCATACAACTGTAAACAATCCAACTTGTAGTAGTGCTGTGTAACCATATGTAATGGAACCTCTCATTCTCCATACAACTGTAAACAATCCAACTTGTAGTAGTGCTGTGTAACCATATGGAATGGAACCTCTCATTCTCCATACAACTGTAAACAATCCAACTTGTAGTAGTGCTGTGTAACCATATGGAACGAAACCTCTCAATCTCCATACAACTGTAAACAATCCAACTTGTAGTAGTGCTGTGTAACCATATGCAATGGAACATCTCACTCTCCATACAACTGTAAACAATCCAACTTGTAGTAGTGCTGTGTAACCATATGGAATGGAACCTCTCATTCTCCATACAAATGTAAACAATCCAACTTGTAGTAGTGCTGTGTAACCATATGGAATGGAACCTTTCATTCTCCATACAATTGTAAACAATCCAACTTGTAGTAGTGCTATGTAACCATATGCAATGGAACCTCTCATTCACCATACAAATGTAAACAATCCAACTTGTAGTAGTGCTGTGTAACCATATGGAATGGAATCTCTCATTCTCCATACAAATGTAAACAATCCAACTTGTAGTAGCGCTGTGTAACCATATGGAATGGAACCTCTCATTCTCCATACAAATGTAAACAATCCAACTTGTAGTAGTGCTGTGTAACCATTTGCAATGGAACATCTCACTCTCCATACAACTGTAAACAATCCAACTTGTAGTAGTGCTGTGTAACCATTTGTAATGGAACATCTCACTCTCCATACAACTGTAAACAATCCAACTTGTAGTAGTGCTGTGTAACCATTTGCAATGGAACATCTCACTCTCCATACAATTGTAAACAATCCAACTTGTAGTAGTGCTGTGTAACCATATGCAATGGAACATCTCACTCTCCATACAACTGTAAACAATCCAACTTGTAGTAGTGCTTTGTAACCATATGGAATGGAACCTCTCATTCTCCATACAATTGTAAACAATCCAACTTGTAGTAGTGCTGTGTAACCATATGGAATGGAACATCTCACTCTCCATACAATTGTAAACAATCCAATTTGTAGTAGTGCTGTGTAACCATATGCAATGGAACCTCTCATTCTCCATACAACTGTAAACAATCCAACTTGTAGTAGTGCTATGTAACCATATGTAATGGAACCTCTCATTCTCCATACAAATGTAAACAATCCAACTTGTAGTAGTGCTGTGTAATCATATGGAATGGAACCTCTCATTCTCCATACAGTTGTAAACAATCCAATTTGTAGTAGTGCTGTGTAACCATATGGAATGGAACCTCTCATTCTACATACAAATGTAAACAATCCAACTTGTAGTAGTGCTGTGTAACCATTTGCAATGGAACATCTCATTCTCCATACAATTGTAAACAATCCAACTTGTAGTAGTGCTGTGTAACCATATGCAATGGAACCTCTCATTCTCCATACAATTGTAAACAATCCAACTTGTAGTAGTGCTGTGTAACCATATGCAATGGAACCTCTTATTCTCCATACAACTTTAAACAATCCAAATTGTAGTAGTGCTGTGTAACCATATGGAATGGAACATCTCATTCTCCATACATCTGTAAACAATCCAACTTGTAGTAGTACTATATGGCAACTTGCTTACCAAATAATTTTATTTCCATTCCAAATAGATGTACACCAACATCAAATAGCATGACAACTACACAATAAAAAATGATTTTTTAAAAAATATAAATTATGCACACCTTGAAATCAAATATGGCAATTGTTACAGAAACTGCAAACAATAACTAAAACTGTTGAACCAAACTTGATCATATTTCAAAGAAAACACACTGACATGAATACCATTCAAATTTCTACAATTAATGCTAGTTCACCATCAAATTTAGCTTCCATTGCTAAAGACAGAGGAACATTTACGCTATTACCTCACTATAACTGTTGAATAGAATGTAATATTTCCTGACAGAAAGCATCCTGGCTTCAGGACCTATCAAGATTTTGTAAAAGATGCTAGTTCGCCTTCAAATACAGCTGTATTTCTAAAAATGGAGGATCGATGAAACAAATCGTCTCTGCAAACATCGAATATAACTTGAGGAAGCTTTACAGAAACATACAACATTCTGGAATGTATACAAAATATGATAATCTGCAATAAAATATGTCTATTGCTACTAAAAATAGACAAACGTAAGCAATTTCTTATCAAAGCTGCCCAAAATAACTTGATCAAATATGAGACAGCAAGATCAAACGTCTTACAAAATATTGTTATAATGTGTGGCCTTTGGAAACGTTTGAATTTCCGATATGGTGTTTAGCCCTTATACACCTTCGAATCCATTCTGCTCACTTGCTGATTTTTGTTTTGTAGACAGTAGATTTTGTAAACCTTTGAATTTATATGGTGATATGATCCACACACACACACACACGCACACACACACACACACATATATATTGCATAATTCAGATGTGTGTGTGTGTGTGAGAGAGAGAGAGAGAGGAAAAACACATACATTAGGCAAGTAGAATTAAATAAAATTTAAAAATAACCTCTATCCTCAGTTTAGAAATAATTAACCTAAAAAGGTAGTAGAAGAAAAAAACATTCAAGAGCAAACATTTATTCTATAAACTTATCAAAGAGATTTCATTTTTTTTAAAATCTCAAATGAATGTTATTTAATTTTCTTTCCACATTGACAATTTAATCTGCACATTTTTAACCAGAAAATAAATGCCTGGAAATATGTTTTATTTGAATATTTCTACTACTATAAGTTATTTGTTTGCATTTTTCCAAGTAAATTATTTACTGAGGATCATTTTCTTGTCGATAAAACTGGCAAGAAAATCTTCCCTATTGCTCTGGTCCAAGGTTGTTATTTGGTGTGTGATATCTATACCATTTTATCCCTTCTTTCCATTGTATGTATGTATGTATGTATGTATGAGTTGCGTGTCTGTGCAGACATATGTGCACTTCCAACATTTTCCTTTTATTCCATTATTGGATAGGTGTATGTGACAGTATGTTTCTGGGATTCTTACACCCCAAATGTGATAGTTTATAAATACAGTGGTATGTTTGCACTGAAGTGTTAACATTTGTATCATTTCCTTAGACTAAATATGATACTCTATCACTTGTATGTTACTTTAAACATGTGTGAACATCCTCACCCTTTACCCGATCACTTCATCTCTGGATAGTGATGGCATATTTGTGTGTAAATATTCCTGGTATGTTTACACGTAACTTCATTTATCTTTGGTTATAGGGTTTATAAAGCTAGCAGTGAATTATTTAGTTTTGTTTATATAAGGATTATATTGGAGTTGTAGGACCTTAATTTGCTTACTGGGTTTCATATCTATTTTAGCCCTGCACCATCCATTACATCTGGACTTAGTGTAGGCACTGGTCAGCAGGTTCATGTGCTGGTCGGTAGATGTTAGTATAAGTTAGTAAGTGTGGGTACTGGTTAGTCAATGCTTATGTTCAATATAGGGGTATTTTTAATATTAGTATTCCCCTGTGCACATTGCAACATATGTGTGCCATCTTCAAAAATGAAAGGAAAAAAAAAAAAAAAAAAAAAATGTTTGTCCACTAACTGGAAATGTCCTGTTAATGTTATATTTAATTTGTACTGTTACAAGCAGATGCAAAATTCCCTTTGCATGCAGTCATTTGTTGACAAAATATTATGGGTAGGACATTGCAGCAGTGATATTAAATTCCCACTGATGTGTTATTTTTTGCCCTTAGTAGAATCCTTGCAACTAATGCAGGATACGTTCTTTGTAAAAATTAATGTGATAGCAAAATGTCAGAAGATCTCATTAAAATACATCTTTAATCTTCTAATATATATTCAGCTGATGATGGGCAATAAAACAATCCATAAATACTACTACTAATACTACTACTACTAATGAAAATCCCATATTATTCCCAATAACAACTTTGAAGATGATGACTGAATATACCTGGCAGTATTACTCTAGTTTGATAAAAATAATTTCCTATTTTACTCTATTTTTACTATGGATAAATTACTAAAATATATCAGTAGTAGAAAATCCAACTGATATTAGTGCTGTGTAACCATATGGAATGGGATCTCTTGTAAATAAATGAGAGGAAAGAGTAGAAAATCCAACTGATATTAGTGCTGTGCAACACAGCAACCACAAGCAATGGAACCTATCATTCTCCATACAACTGTAAACAATCCAACTTGTAGTAGTGCTGTGTAATCATACGTAATGGAACATCTCATTCTCCATACAATTGTAAACAATCCAACTTGTAGTAGTGCTGTGTAACCATATGCAATGGAACATCTCATTCTCCATACAACTGTAAACAATCCAACTTGTAGTAGTGCTGTGTAATCATATGCAATGGAACATCTCATTCTCCATACAATTGTAAACAATCCAACTTGTAGTAGTGCTATATGGCAACCTGCTTACCAAATAATTTTATTTCCATTCTGTATCAGTCCAAAAGGAATAACTAAATCATCTTGGAACAAGGTGCTCAAGTGAGCGTGACATCACTCACCTAGCTGACTGACAAATATAAACCTATGAAAGCAAATTCAAATATGTAGTGAAATTGTGGAGTGGAAATAATGTTTTGAACACTTAGTCGCCACAATGTTTATTAGACATAACATAAAATGAGTGTTTCCAGTTTCATGTTAAAGAAATAAATGGATTGGTTGGTCTGAATAAGATTGTATAAACCTGCTTATCGCACTTGATTTACCAGAAGTGAATCATGATTGCAAGACCAAAATGTATTCTTTTTTGAGAATAAAATCTCAGTATCACTCAAGAACTCAATGATTTATGACAGTTCGATACACATATACTATCCTTGTATAATTAAATTAAATGCCATAAAATAATGAATATACATGTGATGGTAACAAACAATTTGTGACAGATGGATAACAGATTCAGGGCCATACCATAAGCTCACTTGGTCTTGTGACACAAACATAAATAAATTCTATTATAAAAATATACATATAAAAATATACATAGAGTCTGGTAAACAAAAATACCTTAGTTTATTATACAAACTCTTCAATTGTCTATTATGGAATATATACATACATTATAATCTATTATACAAATATACCTATTGTCTATTATAAAAATATACCTATCGTCTATTAAACCTTATTCTACTTTACAAATATACCAAAAGTCTATTATACAAATACACTTCAAGTTTATTATACAAATGTAACTAAATCAATAAATAAGGGAGTAAGCCCTAACAATATAATCTGGAGTGGAGCCCTTAAGACAGTCTGATGTCATTATATACATCTTTCTGGCAACTGCAGCACCTGCACATTTCAAACTGTATTGGTTTCCCCATCCCACTGGACTAAACCCTCAGTGCTGAGAGGGGGTCCTGATACTTGGACAACCATATTAATTTGCTGAAGCATGCGCCCTGGAGAAGTCACTCCAGCCTCATTTCACAGCACTGACACAACACTGGAGGCAGCAGTTAACAGTTATAGACCTAACTTGATTGGCATATATAGAATGGGCATGAGGGGAGAGTTCATCACATTTCAGTGGACAGCTTCTGCCAGCCAGAAAGCTGGGCAGTCCCTAGACAATAAGGTGTTGCCCCACCACAGTCCGACAGCTTCAAGGAATGCTTGGAGCATAGAGGCTACACTAGAAATGCTGATTGAAATCACTGCACCAGGCAAGATAATGATGAATAGAAAAAGAAACCAGCCCTAAGATTAGGATGCTGGAATGTCAGAGACATGACAACTGGAGCGTCTGAAGACCTTCAACCTATCAATGACACACAAACAACTGCCGTGATCATGCTGAGTTGAAAAGACTTAACAATGACATTGCAACTATTCAAGAAACATGCCTCGCATTGACTGGATTACTTAGAGATAAAGACTACACCTTCTTCTGGCAAAGAAAAAGCACATATGACTCAAGAGAATATGATTTGCAGTGAAAAAAACACTCATGGGGATGATAAACCTACACACAAGCGGTTCAGACAGAATTCTGGGATTGCATTCATTAACTTCTGATGGTCCCATAAACATTGTAAGTATGCATGACCCAACACTTCACTTGTCCTCCAAAATAGAGGACCAGTTCTATGATGAGCTTGAGGCCACCATCAACGAAATCCGAAAATATGAATACTTGTAGAGATGCTCCCAGGATTTTATATTGGGTATCCCCCTTGTCACAAGAATAATGGGGGAGTAGAGCAAAAATGATGGAGGAAGAGGAAATGGACATAGTTCAATATTTACATAACACTCCAATATCCATCTCTCTTTCTTCCTGATACATTCTGTACGACCCGAACTTAAATCAGTTTTTCAAAGATGTTGCCTCTAGTTGTATAAGCATTAATTTGTCCATTGTTTCTCGACTTAATCGGTTCCTTATCTGTGTATGAATATTGTTCTGTACTGAGAACCCGATTTGACTGCACACAGGTATTGTTTTGTTTTGTTTTTGTTTTTTTTTGATAATTCTGCTCCAACATAAGACTTTTCACTAACATAATCTCTGCCAAAGATTATCTTCCTTGAATTGGCACTTTAGTGACTACTAAAGTTCTGCGTTATATTAACTATTCCATAATGTTGTATTAGGATTTTGTAAGCCCAGCAATGCCAGTTTACTTGTTCAAACAGAGGTATTTTAGTCATTTAAATTCATTTACTTTTTCATTTCAGTTTTAGATTCTCATTTATTAGATTTATCCTAGCCTTTATGCCAAGGCGATATGGATTTGTTGTACATAATCCTGCTGGGCTAGATTGTGATGAGAAAAGAAAATAAACATACACTCTACTTTAAAATTTTCTGTTATTTAATTTGGTTTCTTCATCTGTCTTTTCTACATTTGATTTGGAAATACAGCTGAAGTTAGAGGCTGACTGGCATGGAATCTTTTTTTGGCATCCAGTATGCATATTGGATTCGTATTTAGTCCCATGTTGGGGACTGTTCCAGTGGCTTAGTGGTTAGAGTGTCCGCCTCGGATGCGGGAGGTCATGGGTTCGATCCCCGGCTGAGTCATACCAAAGACTTATAAAAATGGTACTAAAAGCTGCTTCGCTTGGTGCTCAGCATTAAGAGGTTAGTGTTAGGATTGGTCGGTCTGGTGTCAGGATGATGTGACTGGGTTTGACACCATGCTACATGTCTGCGGCATGATGCCCCAGTGCTAGTCATCACTATAAACTGCCACACTGCAGATATCGTAGCGACAACACTGAAAAATGCTTAAAGCTACGTTAAAAAAATCCAAATCACTCACTCACTCCCATTTTGGGGTTCAAAATCACTCACTGGTAACTCCATTAACACATTCCAGATCCTATAATCTGATATACTTCCTGACTTTAAAAATGCATTGCCTTCATTACTATGATCAGCCAGTATTTGCCGAACAAACTCATCAGCTAAAGTTTAACAATGGTGTTAATCGGCCATTTTGGGTCCTCTCGACAGCTCATATTATAAACATGCAGTTGTAAAACTTTCTTGATTCAAAGTCCAATATACGATACAATACTTGTTATGGGGCCCGATGTACCAATCAAATTTAGCAACCATTCATCTTAAGGAGAAGAAACCAGATGTGAAAACAGTTATGAAAAAATAGATGCTGCAACAAGTTGTTCAATATTTCTACCATTTCTACAAGCATTGTGAGGGTGAATGGCTGAATAAAGGTGTATACCATGAAGAGAACATTTTCATATGTGTGGCTTGAAATTAAGCGTATCACTTCCTTCCAAGTGCATGCATTTGTACAAAGCTTGCATGAATCATATGATCACGTAACCTTAGAGCATCTCTACACCTGTACCTGTTATGAGATTTTAACGCAATAGTAATGCTGCTTGTGACTCATGGCTCACTTGTCTAGGACATCGCATTGTGGCACTGGGAAGATGATCAAAAATGGACAGAGACTACATGTATTTTGCTCTTGCCATGACCTCTATGAATCAAATATGTAATTTCAGACAAATCCTCAACACACTGTATCATGGAGAAGACATCCCTTATCTGGCTACAGGCACCAGCTTGATATGATCGTTACCAGATGCACCATCCTCATCACTTGCAGCTACCATAGCACTGACTGAAGCATGGATCATTCTTTGGTATGCAGCAAGATCACACTTCAAAGAAACTGCACTGTTTGAAACATAAGGGAATCCGTGCATGAATGTCCTCACCAAAGCTGATGAATGGAAAAGTACTGATAGCCTCAAACAGGTTGTCTGCTCCAGCATCCCTGGCATGAATGCCCAACAGAAATGAGAGCTACTGAAGAATGTTATATACAGCATAGCCCTATCAATTTTTGGCCATAGGCTGAAGAAGACTAATGATTGATTGGAAACAAGCTGAATTTGAAATAATCCCAGTCAATGAGGCCAAATACACTACCCTTTTCAACTACATGAGTGACAAAAACCAGAAAAATTTACAAGCAATGAGAGTGGCCAGAAGCAATGTTTAACAGACTGCAAGATGCTGTGCCAATGACTATTGACTGCAACTATGACAGAACATCCTGACACAGGCAATATCAAATGCATGTAAGATGGTATCAAGAAAGCAATAGGTCATATTTATAAATGACAGCCCCTTCTAAAATCAGCTACAAGGATGACCATAAATGATCATGACAAGCAAATGGAGTGTTGGGTAGAACACTACTCAGAGCTGTACTCCCAGGAAACATGAAAGATACAGCCCTCAATGCCAGCAAGAGCTTACCTACCTTAGCCAAATTTGATGATGAACAATCTGTTGATGAATTCTGCAAGGCCATAGACAGCCTAGAGAATGGAAAGCCTCGTGGAAACGATTGCAAACCAGAAGCCATCAAGTGTGAGAAATCTATCGCACTCAAATACCTCCAAGAAAGCCTTTGTCTAGGTTAGAAAGAGAGTGAAGAGCCAAATGATATGAGAGACGCTAACATCATCTCACTCTACAAAAGCAAGGACAACAGGAGTGGTCACAGTAACTATCACAGCATCTCCCAGCTAATCAACGCAGGCTTTCAACCTTTTATTGTTTAAGCTGCTGGAAAAGATAAGATGTCCTGATGCTGCTCAGCATGATCCAGTCATTCCATGAAAACATACGAGTTAGACGCTTTTGAAATATGTAATGAAGTCAATCAGGGATGCGTTCTTGCCCATACCGTGTTCTGGATATTCTTTTCTCTTCTGGTAAAACATGCCAAATCAGATGGAAAACTCTACAATCTCACATATCAAAACCAAAACCAAGATCCACAAAGTTCGCATCTATGATATACTCTTTGCTGATATTGTGGCAGTGACAAGCCACACAACAGCGCATCACCAACATCTTATTAACTGATTTTTGAAAGCGTGTCAGGATTTCAAAATTACCATCAGCTTTAAAAAATGTTGGTAGTGACGGGTCAAGATGTTGAAGAGTCACCCTCCATCAATATCAACAACCATGAATTTGAGGCTGTCAGCAGATTCATATATGTTGCATCTGCCATAACTGACAACCACTATTTTGAAGTAAAGTGCAACACCTGCATTGGAAAAGTCACTTTAGTAATGTAAGGCAGTAATCAAAACAAAAGCAGCTAAACAGCAAAAGGCCACAAGGTTGACAACACCTGCATTTCACTTTACTGTGTAAGAGAAACCCCAAGGCTTTATGGACACTGATGTGGACAGCTGGAAAGCACTTGAACAGGACTGAAACAGCTGAAGACATGAGCTCAACTAAAGACAAGTGAAGTGAGAGACAACAGCTGCAATTGG
The DNA here is from genome assembly GCA_016617855.1 of Megalonaias nervosa. Classification (NCBI taxonomy): domain Eukaryota; kingdom Metazoa; phylum Mollusca; class Bivalvia; order Unionida; family Unionidae; genus Megalonaias; species Megalonaias nervosa. The sequence goes on along the minus strand of JAECUM010008549.1, from coordinate 21,581 downwards.
CAGAGCAGAAAAGAGCCAGTCAAAAGATGAAAAGACACCAGCTTTAAGTGTGACAGATGCAACAGAGATAATTAGCGCTTGTCAAATATCTGGCTGACTACCTTAGAGCACAACTCAATGCTCTTCTGAAGACGAAGGATGCCAATATAATTATTCAAATTACCTAAGTATGTTATACAAATCTGACAACACAAATACCACACATAAGAGATCATTCTGGTGTGGAAAAATAGGAAATTTTACAGTAAATTATTTTTTTTCTGAAAATACTAACCCAATCACATTGGCATTAGGGAATTACGTTTACAACCTCCAGAAAACAGTCTTCATATAAGTTTAAAAAGTCTCTATACTTATATAGACAAAGGGAGCAAACTCTTACCAATTACCTATCCTTACCACACTAAGTAAAACTTCATGTACCAGATATCACTAGTCTTAACTTGAGCATTGTCGGAGACAGTTTGATCGCATTGTGTGGACAGTTGGGGGCAACTTATTAAAATGTGATCGGGAAGTATTGTTAGAGCAAAAGAATTTACTATAAAATGTTGTTGCTCCGTCTAATACCTTACCCGATCGAAATTAACATTAGGAAAATATGTAAATTAGCAGAGCATAAAAGAGGCCGCCGAATGAACAAGATGAAATAACACATAGAAATCCAAGGCACCAAGGTCAAAATTCAAGAGAGATTGTCACCCCAGAGCGTGTCTCTCCATCCAGGACACTGCTTGTCAGGTAACTGACAGACTACTTCAGAACACAGCTCCATACTCTTCTGAAACTGAAGGATGATGATATGATGATACAAATACCTAAAGTCTATTATTCAAGTCTGCCAAAACAAATACAAAATAAATGATTATTTTGGTGTGGATGAATAATAAATTTTATGGTAAATTAAGTTTCCCTCAAAATAATTACATTATATTAATGTAAGGGAATTACTTTTACTACCTAAAGGAACTAGCTCTCCCAGAGACTTTAAGTCTCTCTGTGAATACCTTGTAAAGACACAGGAAAGTTACTCTTACTGATTACCTCCCCTTTTTTAATTTACGTTCTGTCTCAGACAGGACGCTTGCATTGCAGGGTGTGTGTGTGTGTTATTTGGATTTTTAACATAGCTTTAAAAAAATGTTCAGTCGTATTGCTACAGTGTCTGCAGTGTGGCAGTTTTTAGTGATTTCTAGCACTCAGGCATCATGCTGCAGACATGTAGCATGATGTCCCACCCAGTCACATTATCCTGACACCAGCCCAACCAGTCCTAACACTAAACTCTTAATTCTGAGCGCCTAACAAGGCAGCTGTTAGTACCATTTTTATAAGCCTTTCGTATGACTTGGCCATGGTTCAAACCCGTGACCTCCACATCTGCGGTGGATGCTCTAACCACTAGGCCACCGTATCAGTTGCAGGTTGGGTTGGGAAGGATTATAGTAGTTTATAATAATGTGATCAGGAAGTATTTTTGGACAAACGGAATTTACTATAAAATTTCTTTCTTACATCATATTCATTACCCAGTCGCATTAAAGTTAGGAAAACAGGTAAAAGCAGGTCGAAATGCCGAGTATCCAACAACTACCTGAAAGAACCCTGTACGGTCCAAAGAACTCTATTTTAAAGGTAAAACTCTACTAACAATAGCTGACACACCCAACTACAAGTGTATATACATTTGCAAGGAACTACCAATGTGGACTCCAACACTTGATACATAATTACCAAGAAACGTTATTTCTGGCACAAATCCCTTTAAAGTTAACAAGATGCGATCCCATGTGTGTGGCTGTGTCAGGAGTGGTGTGCTCTGATGACTGTCTTGGCAGACAGCATGGGACAAGCTAGATTCAACTCCGTGTATTCTGACAAATCCAGTGAAAGTTAACAGATCCTATCCAGGTATGTGGTTGAGCATTTAGTGCAGCCAAGACAGGGTTAATGATCGTCTCCCACAACAGTAAAATGACTTCATTTTGTTTTACATTTAATAACGTACATATACAGATATATGTGCAGATAGGAAAACGTTTGAACAACAAGAGCTGCATTACATTACTACATAGCTTTAGAAAGCATTACTGATGTAAACGTGTCTGAAGAAACAATATCAAATTAACACAAACATATCTTAAATTTCACCAAAATATACTACATAGTATAATTCATTGACTTACTGTACCAACATATAGACTAATGGATGGCTTAGAGGCCTGTTGACTGTTTGCTGCAAAAGTTAAAACTGATTATAACCAGTATACAGAGAACAAACTAGTGGGCTAAGGGAAGTAATCTGTAAGAGTTATTTCCCTTAGTGAACACAAGGCATAGACGGAGACTTTTCAAGTCTCTGGAAGGGCTGTATTCTGAAGTCAGCAGAAGTAATTCCCTAACTTTATGTAAACTGGATAATGTATTTGATGGAGATATTAGCAATTTAATCAAAGAAATTTACTTAGGCATGTTTGAAACATTCTTTTTGGTTTTCATTTTGGCTTAAAGATTTTTCTTTTCCCCTACTAAAGAGCAAAAATAAATTCCAAGCTGGAAATGTTGAATATATCTAACACTGCAGTGATACAATATATAGTGTAACTACAATCATAAGTTTAAATATAGGTATCATAGGTATCATTGTAGTGATACATGTACAGTAGAACTACAATTTCCAGTTTAAATAAATGTTTCACTGTAGAGATACAATATACAGTAGAACTATAATTTCAAGTCTAAATAAAGATATCATTGTAGTGAGACAATAAGACTGTCTCATAAGCTATTCTGGTCTATAAATATGAACAGTGAAGTAACTCTAGCAGGTGAAATTATTAATTCAACTTTCTTCTGAAGGTTGATTACACTCTGTTAAAAATTCAGGTCAGAATATTTATATATTGTGCTTTGTACCAGTTTCACTTGAAGCCTCTTCAAAGTTTTTCTGGTTGTAAAGCTTCCTGAAAATAATCAAGGTGTCATCTGTCACTAAATATTATCAAGTACATCTAAATGTGATCATTACAGGAGTAATTATACTGGTAAGCAAGTAACATGGCAGGACCCATGCTGTGCCACTACAGCAGTTGGCACAAAGATGTTTAGAGGGTTTTAAGCCTCAGTAATATAAAATGCTCAGATATTTACAACTAATAAAATTCTTCAATCTACATTCCATAATATTATAGAAGGAAGTTTTGATATTTTCTACAGTTAAAGCACCACAAACTATACTGATAAAAAACAAGAACTATATCCATAATCAACACTATAACTGTTTTGTGTTTTTGCTTACACATCCGAATCACAACTCATATGACTAGTTCCATATTTTATGTTTTTTATAACACATCCAAATGGAAACTCATCTGACTCCAAAGTCAACAATGTAATTGTTTATGTTTCTTTTTCTTACACATCCAAATGAAAACTCATCTGACTCCATGGTCAACAAGGGAACTGTTTTATGTTTTTCTAACACATCCAAATGGAAACTCATCTGACTCCATAGTCAACAATGTAATTGTTTATGTTTCTTTTTCTTACACATCCAAATGAAAACTCATCCGACTCCATGGTCACCAAGGGAACTGTTTTATGTTTTTCTTACGCATCCAAATGGAAACTCATCTGACTCCATAGTCAACAATGTAATTGGTTACATTTCTTTTTCTAACACATCCAAATGGAAACTCATCTGACTCCATAGCCAACACTATAACTGTTTTGTGTTTCTGCTTACAAATCGAAACGACAACGCATATGACCATGTAATGCATTTCTCAATTCATCCTACAGGGTTCACACATCTTGATGCTGTGTCTGAATTATGCCCACATACAGTAGTAAGTCTCGGTAGGGGATTGGATTATGCATGGTACAGGGTCCTAATTATGGCTACATACATTAGTGTCTCTTGGCATATATGATACTTCGTTCAAGTTATCGCCACATACAGTAGTGTCTGCTGGCATGTATAATGCTAGGTTCTAATTATTCCATATCCAGTAGTGACTCTTGGCATAGATCATGTATTTCATGGGTATTTCTTCTGGTGCATTGGATCCAGCCAGGCATTCTTCTTCCACTAGGATAGTAACCTCTGATAGGTCAAACCTGAAGAAAGCATACAGTTCTTGCTGTAGTTGCCATTTTTAAAAAATCACATGGACTGCTAGAATTTAGTCAGGGTAAAAAGTAGGATGCATGTTTCATATCAACAAATCACTAGAATCTGGATGTAATGTAAGTAACAAGTGTGTAATTAAAACACAACTTTATATGATGTATGGAAAGTCAGGTTGTTTTCTATCTAGGTTTCCATGTCAAAAGTCAATAAAATATATTAACAGTCACTAATAAAGAATACTAATTTAGACACTAAAAATTAGGCCCATATGTTTGTGTGTATGTAATGGCACATCACTGCAATATTGGTTATCTGGTGCAAACTAATGGCGAAGTTCCAAAAATATAAATAAAAAAAAATTTGCACAATTCAGTAAAATAAACCCTTACAGAAACTTACTTAAGCATGAATAATAACAAAGAAAAATATAAATGGAAAAAATGTTAAAATTATAAAAATGGCATATCAAATAAAACATTCAGCTAATGCATGTAAAATCATTAAAACATTCAATCAAATTGATGTTCCCCCTTTAGGAGGTGTACATGAGTTAGGTATGTGTATCCAATATGCAATCGGCACAATAACACTTCATCTACACATCTGTTCTATGTTAGGGATGCCACTCTCCAATGGCGGGTTTGATGTTTCGAAGTTTGTTACTGAGTTTTCATTCTAAATATTAATATATTGATTTAGATGTTTTAGGCCAGTACATGGACTCTTCCATTTGGAACTTTTGCCTGCTTTATCTTCATTTCCTTACCCATTATACCAATGTGACTAGGCAACCCAAAACTACATAATAATGTTTCAAGAGTGTATGAGCAAACCATGTTTTTATGATATGGAATATTACAATCTTGTCAAATATAGATTCTGCAAAGCTTTCAATGTAGAGGCATTAGCCAAAAATATGAATTAGTTTTCTTCAGGTTTTGATGTAGTTCAAAGTCTTTAGTATGGCTGTAATTTCAACAGTTAAAATTGAGGCTTTATCTTATAACTGGTTCAAGTGTGTGCCAAAGGGTTTTGCTATGGCAACTCCAACATCATCTCCATCATCTGAATCTTTTGTATACATGTATACAGGAATTTAAGGTCAGGATAGGAAGCTCTAATTCAATTGAATTTACTATCCTTTCAAAGAGGAGATGATTTTGTTGAGCATTGTTTGAATGGGCAAGAATAAAATGCAAATCTGGGGTACTTTATAACCAAGGTGATGTTGGAACACAGAAATATGCAGCATTTCCAACACAAATTTTCTTATTTTTCTAAGTGAGATAAGTTTGTATGGCTGCTGAGCATACACTGTTTGGAATTGGGAATTTGGGCCTAAGAACGTCATCAGCTATATGATTGGATAGATTAGAGAATAGTTAGTGTACTGTGTAGTGGTTCTTTTTTTCTCTCAATATAGCAGCTTTCTTTAACAGAATACCATAGAGTCTTTCTTTTCTCTCAATACAGAGACTTTCTATAACACTGTCAAACTCAGTTATCTCAATTACATCAGAGGTGTCAAAAAATGGTGTATGGTTGCTAAGCGTACACTGTTTAGAATTTGGGCCTAAAAACCTCATCGTGTATATTGATTAAATGGATTAGAGAATAGTTAAGTAGTATACTGTGGAGATGCTTTCTATACAAGTCATAGAATACGGTGGAGTCATTCTTTTCTCTCTGCAGAGACGCTTTCTATACAAGTCATAGAATACGGTGGAGCTGTTCTTTTCTCTCAACAGAGATGCTTTCTATACAAGTCACAGAATACTGTGAAGTTGGTCTTTTCTCTCAACATAGAGGCTTTATATACGCATAATACTGATAGAATACTGTGTAGTGGCTCTTTTCTCTCAGTATATACAGATAGAGGCTTTCTAAACACAAGTTATCAATACACTTAAAGTCTAAGTTCCTGCTTATGCATCCCATCAAACATCTAGAGGTAGGATGTACAGACTGGCTCATAAACAAATCAGCCATTGTCAAGTTTAAATCTTGCAAATGACCTATATAACCTGGGTTAGACCTTCTTATCTGCTTCCCAATCTGAATTTGCTGGCACAGTTATTCAATCCTTTAAAATTGTCCCCGACATGTCTAATCTGTGAAATCAAATTTTGCTTACATGAATAAAATAAGTTTGACAAATCTGGTTTCTTCCACAACAGGAATAAAACAACCAACCATCAATACAGAGATCTGGATCCTTTTGAATTCAATATAATCAGCAGGAATAAAACAACCAACCATCAATACAGAGATCTGGGTCCTTTTGAATTCAATATAATCAACAGGAATAAAACAACTGACCATCAATACAGAGATCTGGGTTATTTTGAATTCAATGTAATCAGCAGAAGTACATATAAAGTGCTAGATTTTGAAAAACAGAATCCATTTTCTTTCATCCATTTCTGACCCAATTTATCTGTAGCTGGCATTAAACATTACAGATTTTCTTTGCCATCTAGCAGGTAAAAAAGGTCAATGATACATGGATATTTCCTGGATTTTGATGTTGAATACGGTGACTGACATTTTTCTATGCTGTTATTTTTGACAACATGCTTCCTTGAGGTGCATCTATCTCATGAGGACAGATTCAACAAAGAATGTTGTATATCTTAACTCTGAAATAACTGTCTTTTAAAAAGACTGTGTTAAAGTTAGGAAGGTGGCCCTTTAGGCCTAATCAGAATAGGTCATTCTGCATGTTGCACTTCCATGTGGTGTTATAAGCTTTCTCCAAGTTGATAAAGATAGTTGCTATATGTTCTTTTCTTATAAAAGTGTATGCCATGAGTTGTATTTATTCTGTGCCCTCAAATTATGTATGCACTATGCTTACTTGTCTCTTTTGACCATGCTTTATGATCTTCTTTTGTAGCTAGCAGGCTTCATAGATAGAAATCACCTGTCTCTTTTGCTTCTCTAACTGTGCCCTGTATCCCTGTCTACCAAGTGCATGTTCAATGTCATCAAGCACAACATCAATTTTGTTCCAGTAATCATCAAATTCCTTTTGGCTAATCTTTCCATCCATGGAATGACCAATCTGATTCCTATATGAACGAATTCGTTCCACACTAGCTCCTAGAGATCTGTCCCTCTGTGGTTGCTCTATTGGGTCAATTCCCCAGTCCATCAATGAAGCAGGAACTGTGCTGACATTTCTGATCAGAGTATACAACAAACAAATGTCAAACTGGTCCACACTTGCCACATACCGACCAAAGGGATCTGGAAAGACCACCTGACATTGATCAGGAAGAAGAATAGCATTCTGCCATTGTCCTCGTCTGGTCTGTGTTTTATTGGTCAAGTTGGCTTTGTTGACCCGGATTGCCTGGTAGATGTTTTTATGTGGTGCAGGAACATGGGAGAGGAGGATGTCTCTTAACGCATTTCCACAAACAGTCACAAGAGCAACACAGAGACGAGCGTGATTCATGTGTTCCGGCATTATGGGTGCATCAGAATCATGTCCCTAAAGAAGAAGGAAAGCTAATATTATTAGAACATCCTTTCCATCAGTGACTAAACATAAATATCAAGGAAATATAACAGTTGGTACAATCATAACACTAATACAACAGGTGTACAACATAATATTTGTTATATATTATTGAGATAGAAGAGTAGTACAAATATTCTTAGATAAGCTAAAATATTCTGAATTTGGAAGGCTCGGCCTTGCATGTTGATCCAATAATCAAAGCACAACTTTCAACCCAATGACAAAAGGATGCGTAGGCATTGTTTTAGAATGAATTGTCCAAGCTACATAATGATTCGTGCAATGTGTGAAGAAATTTCACCAAGCAGATTTTGTAATTATAAACCAATGAAAAATCTGTAACCAATGCATTAACACAAATTATCAATTGTTGTAACCCTGATGCAATAGTCTAAGGGGTAAACAAGCACTCAGTGCAGTGCACTGAAAATCAAAAATCAATGATAACCTCTGACCCCAAGGTACACGATGTCTCCATGGTTATCAAACTCTTGTAAAAAAGTGCAGGCTTTATTTCTGCGGTCAAAATGCATAATATTCATTCAGTATCAATGATATGTCAGAAGTGTTTTAGCATAAAACATGTATCAGTGCAACAATCCATTCAAAAGGAGTCACGACAGATGGTAAGTCATATGGACTCAGTTGTAAGGTTCCAACATTTGCACATCTAAGCGACTTAGTTATGCTGCTACTAATAAATATTTTCAAAATCAGAAGCTGTTTAAATGAGCATACACCTGATTCTCAGTGATGCAATCCATTCCAATACATTTCCACATTTCTGCTAAGATGACTGTTTATTAAGATCTTTCTGTCAGTTTATTCTTAAAGTTTGGATGCTTTTGCATCGAATATGGTATCACTACGAATCACAGATCACCCCTAATATTTCTGGCTCTGTATCCATCACCCAGTAGCAATCAATACTGCTTTTTTCTGGACAAATGACAAATCACAGGAAAAGCTTTTCCATGTCTCAAAGTCCATGTTTATATGAGCAGGTGCAGTAAGTTTTTAACTTAAGAAGGCAGTTGTGAAAGTTATGTTGGAAGTCAGTATGGCAGTATTTTCCTTTAGAATTAACTGCATATCCTTAGTTACAAATCATATGCCATTTGTTCTGGTGCAGTAACAATAGCAATTTTTAAGATGACTACCACGGTGGCCATATTGGATGTCTGTGTGTGTGTGATTTGGATTTTTAACATAGCTTTAACAATTTTCCAGTCAGTGTGGCAGTTTATAGTGATGTCTGGCACTAGGGCATCATGCCGCAGAGATGTAGCATCATGTCCCACCCAGTCACACTATCCCGACATCGACTAGTCCCAACACTAACCTCTTAATGCTGAGCGCCTAGCAAGGCAGCTGTTAGTACCATTTTTATATCTTTGGTATGGTTCAGCCAGGGTTCGAACCCGTGACCTCCTGCACCTGAAGCATATGCTCTAACCATTAGGGCACCAGAGCGGTCCGATGTCTATCAGTAATATTCAAATTATATAAATGGATAAATGGAAAAAATTTACAGTGAATAATTTTTACTGCTGTACGGAATGTTACAATGTGGACACTTCCCTGTTTTTAGATTGCTGAAAAATCAATATAACAAACCCAGGCTGAGTAAATTAGTAATCAATTTAGAAATGGACAAATGAAAGAAAGTTTATGTGCTACAGTCTTGAATAAAATTTGCAGAAAAATGCCAATCTGCTTCTTTTATGTCAAAGACAAGGTTAAATGATAAAATCTAGGATACAGCTGGAGTTTTACATTTCTAACTCATTCCATTCACAGTACATTATTTAAGTGAAAACTAGCTCTAAGTTTCATTGGTATTTTGAATGAATACAGTAGGTGAATGGAAATATATACCTGCATTTTACTGAAATGTGCATCTTACAGTTAATCAACAATAAAACAAACATTTTGAATTTCATTGCCAGTCCCTCAAAATATTTGTATATTATAATTAATTGCATTGATGAAAATTAATCCTTAAAATATGATGTCTATAACTTCAGATTGCAAACAACTGGAATCAATTTTAGGACAACACAGTGGAAATAAATCACATGATAAATTATCAGGGTTCAGATGGCTGCCTAAGAACAAAAATTTACATCTGGACACTATATATTTTCCCATGATCATGATACAGTGTATCTGTTGCCAAACAACAGACATTACATCTACATTAGCCACATTTTCCAATATCACATGATCTCACATTACATTATGTTATGTATTAATGTCTTCTCTAGGCAGAACAGCCTCTCTTATAGTGCTATCTGGTGGGTAAAGTGACATCATAAATGACCTGGGTACTTGTGTACATGACCAGACAGCACCACAGTAGAACATTATGTCAGAAGAAGGAAATAATATAATAGTATTTTCCTCCCTTTCAGTAATACTGAACAACAACTCACCTCATCTGCAAACCACATCTGAAATGGTGGTGAAAGGCAATCTTCCGAGACACCTTGGGATGGTGGGCACCGTGTGCACAATTCATACGGTAAGTTCTGACCGAGGTAAGACGTAATCTTGGAGAGATTCAGAGCAATGAACTTTCTAACTCTGTTACATAACTTTGCATCAGGGGTCTTGACTTCATCTATCACCAGCCTTGTTATTCTTGCAAAAACAATATGATTCTTGGAATGCAAGGTCAACCTGTGGAAAAGGTCAATGTCAAAAACGCAGCAGCCACAGAAAATGAGATTTTCTGATGTCTCCTTCTTCTTGGCGACAGGCCAGCGAGCTACACAAGCAGCAATAAGCCTGTGGAATATGGGAGGTGGCAAAAACTTGCCTGTGAACACAAAGCACAGGACAGGTGTGCTCACCATGAATGGATCTTGTTCAGGGGAGATAATTTCTCTTGGAGATTCTTGACGAAGCATACATGGTGTAAGAAAATAGTTCTCGATCTGAAATAAGAATAAATATATATATATATATATATATATAGATATATATATATATATAGAGAGAGAGAGAGAGAGAGAGAGAGAGAAGATGAATCAACCTGAAGCAGCTTCCACCTGCATATAAAGCAGAAAAAATGGGTTAAAGCAAGATATGTCAGATTAAAATACGCAAGGATTAATAACTTGGGTATTTTACTCCTTGTAACTGCGATTTTAACACACAATCACAAACTTATGTTTCTTGACAGAGAGTCAAGACACTGATGGTGCCTTACTGAATGTATCAAATGACTAAGTGATCAGAACTAATTAAATGTGCATTTCTGATTCAGTTAGCATTTTCATAGTGTTCAGGTACTATTATTTCAAGCATACACAAACATGATAGTTGAACTATTCACCAATGTGTGACTAATTCTACCGTCTCCATACAAACAAACATTATAGTTGAAACTATTCACTGATGTACACAAATCATTTCTTATCTTAAATGGATAGGAATATCTCTAAGATGTGCACCTCTTTGTTCTGTATGTGTTATGTGTCATATCATAGTGTGTATCATGACATGTATTGATACAGAGCATAGGTACATTGTGTATTATCATACGTATTTATACATGTCACAGGCTCATTGTGTATCATGATATGTATTGATACAGGGCAAAGGCACATAGTTTATCATATGTATTGACACAGGGCACAGGCACATTGTGCATCATCATATGTATTGATACAGGGCATAGGCACATTGCGTATGATGTTATGTATTGATACACGGCATGGGCACACTGTGTATCATCACATGTATTGAATCAGAGCACATGCATATGCACTATCACATTATCATAGACTGCTTCATGATACTGTATGTATTGACAATGGGATGACATCCATAGTGGCAATATTATTGGTCAGATCAATGCCATATTCATTTTAGACCAACTAGACCATGGGATATATATGTGTGTAAAGTTATTATGATGATAGCCATTGTGGCGACATTAGTTGTCAAATCAAAGCCATTTTCATTTATGACCAACTAGACCATGGTGTATATGTGTGTGCAAAGGTTTATGGCAATCATATAAGTAGTTTAGGAGGACTGATAACAAACTTTACCAATGGACAACATATGGAGGGCAGACAACAGGCAACTCCATAAGCTGTCTTGGTCTATGACAAGCAGAGTTAAAAATTGGTCCAACCATTTTCAATATACTGTCTTTCAAAGTAGAAGAAAGAGGCTAATATGTATCTAAGATCACTCACACGTTTGACATCTGTCCAATACAAGAGCAGTCGGAAAGAATTCTGGGTCAGGAGGATGCTTGTACAAATTTCATCCAATTCATCTGACTCGTGGTACCAAACAATTCTTTCAAGTTTTATATAGTTTTTTAATTTTTATTTATATTTGATGTCACAACAGCATCATGTGACCAATATTGAAAAGTCTCTATGTCATGCTGCTTGCTATCAGTGTGGCCAAATTTTATTCAGAGATTTTTAAAAAATAAAGTTGTGAGTGTTTTAATGTCTATTTTAGTACTGACAGGAATATATTAAGGTTAATCAGCATCACTTAAATAAATCTGAAAGACATTCAAGCAAACTTAAAATGGCTCGGTTACATGACATCTGCATAATAATGATGAAGATCAAAAGCAGTTGGCCAAAATATTTGGGTCTGAAGGATGCTTTAGGTGGCGCTCTACAGTTTCATATTTAGCATAGGGTTAGAATTTTAAAGAAGAAGAATTTCCCCGGGTTTCCTCACTAGTTATACTGGCTATTTAAAAAAGACTTTGTATATCTTAGGTATTGTTCAAAGAACCTTTAATTCCCTTTATTTTGGTGTGTGATTGATGGGTGTAATATGGGTTATAGAGTATACAGCTTGGCCTTACTCCAGATGTGCACCTTTCAAAAGAGTGCTAGCTCCACTTGCTCATTTTCACTTCCCGAACTTCAGAGGTAAATTGTAAAAAAAAGAGCTGATAACTTTTTTTGCATTTGATATATTTGGTAATTCATTCATTGCACTTTCAGAGGCTGGTATTGTCTAGTCTGGCAAAATTCATTTTCCCTATTTGAATAGCTGCCAAGGATAGTGTACTTTAGACAAATTCAGGTTGAGTTTTGGAGCACAAGGGAGCAGTCATTTTAGTTAGCAGTGTGCTAAGATCATTTACAATTTCCAAAAGTACAATATCCAAAGAAATGTCAGCCACATTACATGAAAATAGCATAGAGGTATGCCAACATTCTCACCACTCTGCATGTTTTAAATGCAAACAACTTCACCTTACATACATCACTCTCTCAAAAGTACATAATAACTGGTGAGCGCCACCTTAAAGAGCATATAGGTATTATTATTGTATGATTTAATTTTGATTGTATGGCTGAAATATTTAAGTCGCAAGCATCAAAACAGTCCTTTTGAATAACTGTCCTGTATTTCCCCCCTCACAACAGCATTTATAGAGTCAGAGTCTCAAACAGGTACAGCCCCCCCCCTCCTTATGATAAAAAGTGAGCTATTTTAAAAATGCGCATTGCATTTTGTCAACATAGCAACCAGTGTTATGCTGAAAGACAGGAACATGAAACTAGCCATATTTATTCCTGAGATGTCAACAATAAATTTTACAGTTTGAAAAGGGATGGAACAGGTGAGGTTCATAAAGGTCAAAGGTCAAAGGGTAAAATATTAACTTATTGTTTAATATGGAAGAAAGCAAATTTGCTTTGTCATCATTTATTTTTTAATATCATTGCAAATAAATGAAAAGAAACATTTTCACTATATATTTCTTTTACTTAATGCAACAGTTTTCAATTTAAGTTGACTTTATTCCTATATTCTAAGACTTCTAATTTCCCCATAATTAAGGTCACTACTCACACAAACATGCCTCATAGCAAATTATGTAAGCTAGAGCAAAATAAGCATAATTAGCTTATTTTCATGAATAAAATCAATGTTAATGTACCATTTTATTCAGAACATCATACATAATAATATGAAAATAAGAAAAATAATTGCATAAATTTTTATATTTTTTTTAATGAACATTTTTTGGCGGCCATTTTTTAACTCGACTCGCGAAAGGAAACTGCGGAAAAATAATCTCGGATGTCTGAATATGGATATGTTACCCACACAGGGTTTTGTTATGTCATGTTTAACAATATCATCATAAGAAAAATGGCGTAAAACTACAAGACAAGAACAACAATAAGAAGTAAAACTAAGGGTATTGCTTATTTGATAGCGGGTGTCGGGGGGGAGGGGGCGGTATATCTGTAACATAGATATAGAATCCACCGTATATACAAGCGTGGTTTAAATGTTAATTTAAAGATGTAACTAAACTCACTTCTGTTCACAGAAGAATCTGGACATAAATGGGTCTCCTAACTGACAGAATTTTATCCAACCACAGCATCTTTTCGTAGTATATATGGGATGTAAATCCGACATGAAAAGAAATTTGTTGACGTAATCTGTACAGTCTATTGTTTCAAATCAAATACTGCAAATATCTGGTCACAAATGCATTGCAGTAAATGTGGGAATTTTTGCATCCAGTAATCCTATTTCACATGAAAATCGCAACAATGTAACGTTTAGTTCTGAAAGTGACATTTTATGGTAAACATGTACTCTACTGTAGGCCTACTGTACTGTGTACCGTCTCAAACAATGTGGCAGCATCACATCGCATTGATCATTCTGTTTTGAAAAATGATTTTGTCGTTATAAAATGTTCTGTTTATTCGGATGGAAGCTTTTTCTTTGATTTATAGTTTGTAAAACAGTACAATCTACTTTTACCAGTTCAGCTTTGTTTGGGACTATATTTTACGCACAACAAATGAAAGGTGCACCGTCTGTCAGAATGAGCGAAATTATTCGTTCTTCTTTCTATCTAAATTATTTCCACTGAAATAAAAAGTATGTGATAAAAAGAATCTCAAATGGGTAACGATTTAATATTAAATTTATGAAACTCGTTGAATAATGTCCGCTTTTGCTAGCCAAGGCTCGCAAAAGCTGGACATTATTCAACTCGTTTCATAAATTCAATATTAAATCATTACCCATTTGAGATCCTCTGTATATATAATTGTTATGATGATGCATGTCATTTATGACGTTACGTAATGACGTAATTGTTATTTAAAAATATAAAGATGTCATCCGTTTCTTTCACAATATTTTGTGCCTGAAGAAGCATGTATTAAATGCGAAACTAGTTGCACAGAATTATCGGCGTTTGTGTTGTTTTTTATCCCAATTCTAAATTATACTATCAATTTATCACTAACGTGGAAACTGTTCAAACGTGCTGCAAATGAAAGTTCTAAAGTGTTTATGTGCTATTGTGTTAGCGCCACTTAATTATCAGTTCTAAATCTATATGTTTTTAATTCAATACAAACCGTGAATGTATAATCACTGAAGTCCTTGAAGGTTTCACATTATTCAAAAGAAGTAATAAATATTCAAGTCCTTCAATAAAATCACGTAATCCAATAAGTATAGACTGTTTAAATTAAAGATGTTCCACTCTCCTAAGTTAGACAAACAATTATTATAAACAAAACACTATTTCGTCTCAACGTCTCTTTTCAGAACTGAGTATAACTGAAGAATGGAGTACGTTGTGCCATAAAAAATAACAAGCTAACAAACTAATGAAACAATGACAAATGAATGAATAAACTCAAAATTATCCTGCTGTGTTACCTCACAGATACTTCGACTACACAGCTTTCATTACGTTGCTATGTAACTACTCATTCATTTGATGCGTCTCTCCAAGTTCTCATTTGATAATTGTATTGTGTACCTAGTATATTATGTGGAGTCAGAGAATATAGGAATGCTCCATTTATTTGGTAGAAAACGCTATCATGATTCCACATAAAAAATGTATTAATACTTATACGTGCCAGTCTGTAATGTATATGTCAAATTGTATGAGTATATATGCGAGTTTATATATATATATATATATATATATATATATATATATATATATATATATATATATATATATAATTGTACGTCTTGTCCTTGTCATTCTCGTGTCTGTACCAATTCCCTATGCTATTACTGTCTGAAAGGAGAACATAAAGATGGAATAAATAAATAACCAGAAATGCATGAAACCTTTATGATACATGATTTCTATTACATACAAAACAACTAAATCCAAATTCATTCATATAATACATGAGTCATATAATATTTGAGACAAATTGCATGCAAAATGTGTGATTTTAAGATGAATAAATTTAAGTAATAATTACGAACTTAAATCAATGAACATATACTGTATGCAACTGAAACAAGCCTTATGCTTTATTCAAGTCTCGGACCTTTCTACGAAGTAGAATCTCTCTCCTTTCGTGTCCCCACGAGCCCCTTTTATACTTTAACGAGAAACGTACTTGTTACCAAGTCTCAGAGCTAAATTCTGGCTTGAATCAAGGGGAAGGGGAATTAGCCAATCAGGATTACTTTACCCGACAAAAATGCTATCACTCCCATAGAAGTGAAAATAATCCTCTCTAGTCTGCGTTTATTAATAACTATTCTGGAAAATATCATTTTATGACACCATTACAAAAAGTGACGCAAAGTTTCCTAAATTTTCTCTTTGCTTGTCTTAGTTCTTGTCATTTACCGCTTCATGACCTTACACTGACATACATGTCGAACCGTTATTGAATATATTCTAACTTAAATTTTATTATGCCCCAAACAGAACATATCCCATCCCTCGCAGTCAGAAAGTTCTTCTGATACTAGCCCGTAAATCAAGCCTAATGACCACTACAAAATGTACTGTGAGATTATCTCTACAAAAATTTGCACCAGTACAGGATCGATCTCAGTCTTGCCTAAAATTTGGGACCGTTTCAAAGTTTTCCATGTTTAAAGATTTCTAAGATAGCCCAGGTTTGGTAAGACATTCTTGGAATTGATCCCAATTTTTCCTAGTAGGAAATATTTCGAATCAAACTCAAGCTTTCTCGTATGATTTTGAGGATGAGTTGCAAGTCTGCATTTTTAGGAGAATTTAGGGATCAACCCCAAGATTTCCTGGAGGCAGATGTTTGGGACTGATCGAAAGTTTGCCTAGTTAAAGAGTTTTGGGAATCCATGATCGCTTCGTAAATAGATTTTGTTGAATATAGCAAGAAATTTTGGGATCAATCCTAACTCTGATTAAAAATAGGTTCTTGAATCAAACTGAATCCCAACACTGTCTACAGAGAAAATTATGTCTTCAAGTTCATACCTTCTTGTAGATCAGGCAAGTAGTAACTCGACAACAATCAATGATAAACCAAATAATGTATCCGGTGTAATTTTTGCCTGGTCGACCAGCAGCATATTACTTTCCCAACTGGTCATGAATATCTACTCCATTCATATGCTTCTTGTACAAATTGATAGCCTTTGGCTGTGTGACATTGATCTTTTCTCTACCCACCTGTTTCTCACAAATCATCATCATCATCATCATCATCATCATCATCATCATCATCATCAATATTGTTGTAAATAACCATGCCAATGTTATTGAGATTCTATGCAATGATTGCGATAGACTCCT
Source organism: Megalonaias nervosa (assembly GCA_016617855.1). NCBI lineage: Eukaryota > Metazoa > Mollusca > Bivalvia > Unionida > Unionidae > Megalonaias > Megalonaias nervosa. The sequence continues at coordinate 4,346 of JAECUM010008549.1, read as the reverse complement.
TCACATAGGTTGTTGATTGCCCTCTGTTCGGTATCTGATCCTTATAATAAAAAAAAAAACTGATTTGTTTTTCCTAGGAAATGATAGAAGGCCTTTTCGATTTTTGCACCCAGTATGATATTTAACCCGATGAAAGCTTTTAATTTCATCTGCTGTGACAGGAAACTAGTGCTTGTCTGTAATGTTAGCTTGCCGTCGTTTGACTTTTGCATATAAATTGGTTTTAGTTGGCAGTGGTTTCAAAACATGGTGTCTTCTATGAAAAAAGTGAAGTAATCAAATTGATTTTGCTGGGGAAAGCTGACAAGTTAGGAACGGCAGGAAAATCACACTCGGAAACTTTGCGACGACCGCCATTATGTGTATCCTCACCTTCTGCATTTACAAGGGTAAAACCCGGCTCTGATTCCCATCAGAGACGATTAAATCACAAGGTATATCATCAGCACTAAAGTTGGAAAACTCAGAATCAGAGGTTTCATTGATAACTTTCCCACAATCTTTCGCTGTCCATGTCGCTATCTAAATCAGAAACATATTCCGCCATTTTGTGTAATCAAGGTGCGTTAGTTTCCAGGTTGTAATATAATATTATAGCGCTTAAAATTTCCATACATTGCAAATTTCATAATGAATAATTACAGTACTCTATTTTATATCCAACCAATTCGCTGAAAATAAGAATGCCCTACCTTTGTTGGCAAACTCTGCACTCAAACTTGCACCTATTTTTAAATTCTTCAAATATCGTCATTAGTGATAAGCAGTACTCGTCAAACATCGTCATGGATGAGAAAAGGCGCATTGTTCGTAAGTAAGCGAGAGAGGCGTCTTAGCTCGTCATTAGGTTAGGTCCTAAAAGAGTTAGACATATAACATGGGAAAATTCTGCGGTCATATCTCCATGATGAATAATAGATTTACCAATCTGTGGATACTCCTTGGAATAGATCTTTAGAGTAATTTGCAAATGTAAAAGGCACATATGTTAGAAAAATAAAATGTATACCAAGAAATACAGGAAAGTTAAGGACACTAGGATGGTCTTTGAAGGAACAATTGAACTATACAATTCAGGATTCACAATTCAAATATGTGATCAAACGTTTGAAAATTCTACATTTCTTTCTACATTTCATTGCTACATATACAATTTAAATGTTATTTCAGCTGATGAGTTTATGGAAGTCATGTACTTTCATTTACATCTTGAACAACTTGTGTTCACATTGTGTTAGACGTTACATACGGTATTATGTTTACATTATGTTAGTTGATAGCTATAAATAGATTTGATGTGGACGTCATAGCTAGCTAAATGTTTATGCAACCATTGTTCTATTCTTGTGCTTACTTTATAAGGCACTCTTTTACCACCCATCAACATTTCTTGTCATCATCAGTCTTTTATTATTGAACCATCCCAAGTTTTTCACTGACAAATTCTTTTGCCATTTTGACACCAATTTAATTAATCCATCAAAAGTCTCCCGTTTTCATAACTAAAATCACAGATAATTGTTATGAAAATTTTGTGCCCAAAGTACCTGATAAATAGCCAAGATCAGTTCTGAAATGGAAGACAGAATGAAAAGTCTTGTCTTCATTATATTCCCAACATAAGCAAAATCCGAATATTTCACGTAAAAATTACAGTAAACCAATATTATTAATATATTAATTTTGTTGGGTGGGGGTGTCTGGGGTTGTTTTTGTCTTTTTGTTTAAATTAATAAATACAGTATTATCACAAAAACTATTTTCCATGAGCTTGATTTTGCCTATTGCCTAATAAAATCTATTGCCTAATAAATCTTGCTATTTCTGGAGATTACATTGATATGTAAGATAGTAATATAGAATGTCTAACAAATCCCTTTAAACGATTAATGAATCATTGCTATTAATCTGAAGAGCCCTGTCATAATTAAGATATATAATTTTTATACCATCTTACCTGAGAAAAATCTTTTGCTTCTTCCATACTACCTGCTTGAATTGTTTGCATGTATGTTTCTGCGGGAGATCATGATGAAAATTAATCTAGCAGTGAATATGGATTGACAGTCTAGTAGATAGGGACGCTACACAGTAGTGCAAAGTCCCAATCAGAGTTTACTCAAATTTCAGCAGAGGTCTTTGTCTGTCTCATCTGTCTATAATTGCCTAAAGGTGATGTGTTAATGGCTGCTGCTGAATTATAGGACTCACGATGGTAGCTCACCTGACATTTTAAGCCTGCGCAAGCTCCATGATATTAAAAATGCAATAAACGCTTCATGTCTGAATGTTCATGGTGAAACATATTTTTCAGTACAAACAGCTGCTGTGTGGAGAAAACGATATGAACCACGACATTTTCTGGACTATATGAGTCTGAAACATGTACTTTCAATTCTGTACCAAAGAGTCACGAGCACATTTCAGTAAAGAGTTTTCCAAATTCATATCTGTAAAAGAACTGAAATTCCATTAATAAAATAATGTTTCCTTTCTTCGGTGACATAATAAGATAATCTCTCAAAAGATTTGTTCACTAAAATTTTACTTTTATTATTAACCAAGGCTGGTCAGCTAAGCCCATATATACTCTGTTTGATCTTCACACAATTCAAGACTGGTTCCCATATTTTCATAGCATTAGTGCCTTGAGTCCATAAAGACTTGCTTGCAATTTGAAGTTCACAATCAAGTAGTCTGCTTTTATACAGAGTACTAGTATATCACCTGAATTTATAATCATATTAGTGACTATAGATCTCGGAAAGTTAAGTAACATATTGAAACACTAAATGTGTGATACAATGAACTGTTTAGAAATAATTAGAATTCATACTGCATTATTGCATTATACAGTACATATCAGGGTGGGTGTTTTGGTACAATATATGTTAAAAAAGCTGAGTGAAAGTAGGATGTGTGTTACGTACAAATGGAGTAATCCATATCATTTCACTCATAATGAATTACCCTGACATCTCTTCCGCGAGCACACAGCAACCCGCTTCTGCTAATACATTGTGTTCAAACTTGTTCAGTAAGAAAGAAAACACTGAAATCAAAAACAGGAACTATCACTCCTGTATTCTTATTCTTTAAACTGATTGTCATTGCCAATCTAAAGGTACCTAGCATTTGATAATACTGTAATAGTGGCATTTGATAATACTGTAATAGTGGCATTTGATAATACTGTAATACTTGCATTTCGCTCAAAAATTTAAAGAAATGTTTAGCGTTCTTTTGTCTCGATGAAAGCAGGGAACATAAAAACCAACAAGCATTGCGCGTTATATTGTGTAACACAGTATTGAACAGAGGCAAAATACATATTTGAAACAAATAATGTTGCACCAACTCAAATACTTCATTCTATCTTTTAATGATATGTAATTTGAAGTTTGTACCTTTTCTGCCTTTATCATTTTTATATTCCTTTCGACGTCTTTTGTGCATTTTTATCTTTGATCCTAAACTAATAGGAATGAATGTACTCAACTCAAGCATACCAGAAATGTCCGACTCATAATTTTCTTGTCAGGGCTTATTAGGGTACTAACTTCATGACTCATCAACACAAAAAAGCTCGATGACTGACCTTTAAAGAACATCTAATATATTTGCCGCTGAATACGCAACACTTTAACTGAGAGTTCAGAATAAACATGGTAAAATGTCTGTAAAAAGAACCTAAAACCAAAGATCAGTATTCATGTGATACGCAAAATAAACTGTAAAAAGCAGTATGTAGAGGATCTCAAAAGTAATTTACGTATTAGGAAGGAAATCCTTTTTTCGGACATAGAATTGCAAAGTAAATAAAACATCTCGATTTTAAACATTTTAGTACACACTGTGGTAAAGATCATTTGAGAGTAACTGATCTGCCGGTCAAAAGTGGATATGTTAGAATAGAGAACCATTCTGGATTAATTGTTTAAGAGCTCAAATTATTTTTTTTAATTTCTTCAACAGGGTAACATAGATTAAAGTCTAGTGCACTTTTATTTTTTTTTTTTTTTTTCAAACGTTATGTTTAGTAAACAGTTTGAATTTACTAAATATTATGCGGGTTCATTGAAATAGATTCAGTCTCACCTATTTAAGCCTCGTCATGGTCTTTTGTTCTTCTCTATCCTTGTCTGTTGTACCATCTTTGATTACTTTTATAATTTGATTAGGGGAATGATATATTGTTTAGATCTATTACGTCCGCTGATTGCGTGGAGGTCAAAATGTACGTTTAGGTCAGTTTCTTACAGGGATTTTGGGCCGTCTGATAATTTATAATTGCTTTAATGCATCTTAGCGAGAACAATTATGTTGAAATGGATATTAATTTGACC
>JAECUM010008548.1:0-43427 GCA_016617855.1 Megalonaias nervosa | reverse complement strand
ATTTCAAAACAAAAACATGCTAACAATAATTCAGGAAGTAATCATTATTAAGTCTTTAAGTCTGTTCTTGTACTCGAAAATGGTGAGTTTTAAATTTTAACTATGTCATATCTGTCTGTCTAAATCTATACAAACCCATGCACATTGTTCAACATGTAGGCTTAATGTTAAATTCCTGTTTGACCCCAATCAGCCTCCCTATGTACACCTATGGCGTCATGTTAATTTCCTTTGGACCCCAGTGTGCAAGACATTGCTACTACCATTTGAGGTCAGCAACTTCTAGCAACTTAACAATGTGACATCAATTAGAGGCTATAGGGTCCCATTTGAGAGCAAAACCTTTTAACAATGTGACAAAATAGCTTTTAATGTTAAATCTCAGTTAGAAGTCAGAAGATCCCATTTATGGTCAACAATTTTAACATTATAGCATTATAACAATGTAGCCTCAACGATAAATTCCTGTCTGAGGCCCAGGTGTCCCAAAATGAAAACCTACGACGTAATATTAATTCCCATAAAGGTTCAAATGTTCCATATTACTACTGCTTCTTACTTCGCAAATGAATCTTGAATTTACACACCTGTAGACACCGTGCTCAAACATCAATCGTCATCCATCCATCCATCCATCCATCCATCCATCATTATCATCATCATCATCATCATCATCATCATCATCATCAATCACTATCCAGCATCATCAATATCACCCGAATCCTCCTCCTCCTCATTTTCATACTCCATCGTGAATTATCCATCATCATCATCAGCAGCAGCAATCAGCATATAGATCATCCACACCCTTCGGACCCCGGATGGCCGTGTGGTATAAAGCGCTTGCCTTTACCGATCGTTTCTATCTCACCTCTGTCCGTGTATGTTCGAGTCTCGCCTCGGCCAGTGTAGATATGTGAGACAGCTTGCCAGTTGCTTCCCCTTGGTCGGAGCTCTTACCGGGATGTTCCTGAGTTTTTCTTCCACCAGTTATATTAGCCACCATGTATAAGTCTACCATCGGCTGAAAAATAAGCGTCAAACCCAAAACAGCAACAATATCATCCAAATACTTCTCATCCACATCCTTCTCCACCTCACCACCACCGCCATTAACATCATCATGATCACAATCACCACCACCATCAATGGGGGAAGACGTGCTATATAAATATCTATGTACCACATAAGAATTAAAATACTCACCATAATCCTAATAGTGTACTATTTATATATAATGACTGTTGCCTATACAGAAGACACATACGCTTTTCAACATCAAAGATGCAGCTAAATATAACAGAAGGAAGTTCGCCTTTAGCATCCATTACGATTATGACCATTCATTTCTTTGCAAGGTACATCAAGCTCAGCACATTTGCACTTCTATTTTAAGGAAACAAGCCGATAGTCCAATATAAATTTAATACCACAGCGATTCAACTGGCTGTGTGTGAGTCAATCCTGTCATTCTACGTATTCGCCAGTCAAACTATTTATCTGCTGGTTTGTGTGTTTCACATTACTTATATTCATTTAATTATTTCCTCTTTTGACTGGGTGGGACATAATGCTACACACACACACACACACACACACACACACACACACACACACACACACACACACACACACACTTCTCCTTTTGTTGTTTAGACGTTTAATATCAATTTCGGGCGGGGGAGGGGATACAATTTTTACGAGGCGTATAGATAACTTTCTCCGAATCTTCTGCAAAATAAAACAGACGTCTACAAGATTTGATAACTTGTTGAATTCAGCGAAACTCCTGGACATCACCTATCGAGAACAGTGACTACTTTAAGCTGTAAGGCTTTTGTCGATGTTCGTAGCATATTAGTTGTTGTTGTTGTTGTTGTGTGTGTGTGTGTGTGTGATTTGGACTTTTATATCGCTAGGATGTCTGCATTGTGGCAGCTTATAGTGACGTCTAGCACTGGGGCATCATGCCACAGACATGTAGCACCTTGCCCCACCAAGACACAGTATCCTGACAGCAGGCCGACCAGTCCTAACACTAACCTCTTAATGCTGAGCGCCAAGCGAGGCAGCTGCTAGTACCATTTTTAGAAGTCTTGACTCGGCCGGGGTTTGAACCCGTGACCTCCCGCGTCCGAGGCGGACGCTCTAACCACTTAGGTTACCGGAGCGGTCTGTTGTTATTGTTATGTGGTTTAATGCCATATTTCAGCACAAGACAGGCTATTCATGGTGGCCAGTATAAGTGATAAAGGAAATCCACGGAAAGAACAAACGACCAACGGGAAGCTACTGGCTGCATATTCATATAGAAAAGCCCCCATTAGTTTTTGTATTCACTGAGGTTACCAGTTTTTGCAGAAGTTGTGAGCACTACATAGAACTGTTTCATGCTGAAAGATTATGCAATAGCAGCGTGCACGTGACAATAAAAGTTTCTTTACAAGAATATTCCTCGTCCGTTTCTCATAAAATGACACATTATATTCCAAGAGTGCAAGTAATTCAACATTCAGTCATTTCGAAATTGCTCATGAAGACTCTTGATGATCAGAAGTAAATCTGTTGTCCGTCTGTTTTACTCCCGATAATCAGAAATCGGTCGATCATGGAGTGGCCATCCTCTTTAATGCCGAATGACGTATTCCTAAAGAATGGTGTTCCCTCCTGAGATCGGAGGACTGATCACAATTTTAAGTCGCTCACTTCCGACAGTCATGGGGAAAATGTTGCCTTTTTATCACCTTCGCTCGTGAAATTGGGGGGGGGGGGGGCTAAAGAGAATTATGGGTCACCATCTCTGATAATGCGAAGTCATTCACTCTGTTTTATTGATCGATAGACTGATGATTTATTGCTTGTTTAACGACACATCAGCATCAAAAATACTGTATAATAACAAGGAGGGGGAGTGTCTTTCTTGGATGTAACGGGACGAAGCCGGGATATGGCTTGATTTACGGGCGATACTGAAAGCAATTTCGTGAATGAGATATTAATTTATAACGTAATTAAATTATAAATGAATTGGACACCATACTCGTGCTCATAAAGTCTAACAATGGAATGATGCGCACCGAATCCAACAAATGATAACAAGGAAAAGAAATCGTTTTTAAATTGGGATAATCAAAACATGAAATTTCAACGAGTAATCAAGCAAGAATCGACGTATGGAACAAATAGGATTGATATATGATCTATCAGCAAGGATCATCAATGTATAAAAATTATACACAAGTTTGAACAACGTACAATTCTACCACAGGGGATAACAAAGTACAAGATTTGTGTAACAATGTATGATTCACCACGTGTTATCCAAGTATAGTGTTACGGGCCGTCCACTTGTTGTGTTGCACCTTTGGTTTCGTTATCGTTATCTAGTAGATAATCGACCACGTTGTTACTGCCCGGAGCGAGGAATTATGATACAAAATATGAATTAATGAATGGAATAAGAGATCTGAGCAGAGATATTGAATAGAACAACGAGCCCCAGTATGTAAAATACAACATTTTAATCAGTTACATAAACAAAATGAAATTGAATATGACATTCGAAGGATAAGCTTTCTCTTAGAAAAAGAATTACAAAATTTATAAGAAATGCAATTTGCCATTCTGTTATATAAACTTATTCATAGAATCAAGAACGATCGAACGCATTTTGCTCAGCATGCCTGCATAACCTGGTTGCTTCCAGTCCTCTCACAATCAACGTTGGTGACAGGTCAGAGTCGCCGTATTCCTTTTCTTCTTTTCTCTCTCCAGCCTCTCCCGGCTCATCAACGGTAACCTGGTTGTCTGTTCTCCTTTCCACTGCGTGGTGCACGTATGGAACTAATTTTACCCTCTAAATAAACAACAATGCAAACTAAATACTTGTCACGCTTTTTACTTCCGGGATCAAACAATAATCCCGACTCTTGTTACATCAGATATAGTCTTATCGTAATTCAACAGAACTAAGGCTAATATATCGTCTTCTCGTAATTCAACCGACTAAGTTTAATATAGGTCAGTTCGCAACCTGACGTCGATACACAACCCTATTAACATGAAATGAATGTCGTTCTCTAGTAGCTATCCTCATTCCTAAATTGAACCATGACATAACTAGACATCTTAGTAAATAGTACTGTGGACTGCAAATCATTAAAAGGACTATCTTGGTCGCCATGTGCCGATTTCTTTGCCGAGTAATCAATCAGCAAGCATCATCAATGTTTGAAAATTATGCATAAATATGAACAATGTCCGATTGTTCGACTATGGGGATCAAGGTATACGATTTTTGCACAAATAAGAACAAAGTATGATTCTATCATCAAGGGTGATCCAAGTATAGAATTTGTATTAAAAGATCAATACTGTACGTTTCATCGTTCTCGGTCTGCCGAAGGATCATTTGAGAGCCTGCTTATTCACTGCACACCAGTTAAGACTTGGTCCCTCACTGCGAGTAATTTAACAGTCATCCGAGCCAACGCTACCATAAAGACATACACAACAGCATACGAATTGTACTAAACCCCACAGTTTTATGAATCGCCACCACAAAACCAGCTAAAACTGTAATGAATGAACCACGTAGTACGCGGCGAACTGGCTTCGTTACACATTAAATCATTTCATCGGAACAGATGTACGAGATTATTACTACAATAACCACCTTCATACACGAATCTGTGTCCATCAAAAATAGTCTCACTGAATTATAAGAACTCTAATATTACCCCTCCTTTAATGCATGCAACGTTTGAATTCATTTTGTTCAGTAATAAAAATGGCTAACTTGAAACATATCATATTCTATCTGATATCATGATATTATGTTACATGGGTCTGACTCTGCAAAATTTAAAATAATTTCCGAAATACCCAATATATAAAACTATTCTATGACATAAAACGGAAACAAGAAAGAATGCAGTTTAATATTTCACATATCTCTTCAAAAGAAGATTGCTGTCGTAAAGTGGAGAGTTTCCTGCCAAACCTCATTGTATAGTGATGACTGTCAGAATTTTCTCTGTAAGTTATGGTGAAATCCGTCCTCAGAGAGGTAATCGGGTTTCTCACTGCATGCACTTTGCTCATACATCATTGGGAGAACCGAACTCAGTAGTTTGAAATAGCTGAAGTCGAAATTAAATCATCCTCGCGTAACGATGTACACGGCAAGTGAACCCGAGTATATCTCCGTTTATATAAAATACATGAACATTTTTACTACTCACAATTAATTCACACCCGAAACATACTGTAGCCGACCAATAATGGCCTTGGCAGGATTCGAACATGCAACAAAAAGCTAATTAGACCTAATAACCATCGGGTATTAGAGTGTTCTGAATGTGGGCGTTTAAATGTTACATCGCACTGCAACCATGTACGAATTGTGACCACCCACCCCTATATGATTAAAATGGAGATCTGACATAACGGAGATCTGACATACAACGGTGAAAGTTCATGTTCTGGTGACCTTTGGAACTCTCAGTCCACTTTCTTTTATTATCCTTTCAGGTAAAGCGTTGCTTTTTGTGCTAGGGAGAGTTATCGTTAGTAAGATATATCCAAATGACGTTTTCACTTTCATCAGTTTTAAAGCTCTCATTTGATTGGTGAATCATAAGGTCAACTTGATTTCATATCGGTACCCATTAGCATGCCCGGCCTTAGGGCAAGGCGAACGAGGCAACCGCCTTGGGCCCCGCGTTTCTCCGCAATGCAGTTTTGTTGCTTGGGGTCCCGCGCTCATCGCTTGCTGTCTTGGGCCCCGCATGCTGCCTTGGTCCCCGCACATCCTAGGGCCGGGCCTGCCCATTAGCACTATTTATTTTCAGTATATCTAGATTTGAATCAGACTGCGTCACACCCATGATTGGTTAGGTTTTGCATGGTGTACCAATAGGGTAAAACTACTGCCATTTCTGCAGACTTGCTGTTGCAGCGATATGCACGGACCATGAATATAGTTGCAATAAATATAAATACCGTTGCAACGACACTAGAGTTGCAAATACCAATGCAAACTAAAATTGTATTGTTGAAACAGCAAAGATCGCCACTGGATCAACAAAATTTATCGTTGTAACAAAGAAACCCATCCAAGCAAACAAATTTACTTTTTGCAACGATAATGGATCTCATTGCAACGGTACCTGAAATTTTGATCCTTTCAGTACACCAAATGTTTATAATCTAGATACTTAACTGGGATTTAAAAAAAAAAAAAAAAAACAACAACACAAAAGTCGATAATTATGTGCAAGTAGTTTCGCATTTAATACATGCTTCTTCAGGCACAAAATGTTTTGAAAGAAACGGATGACGTCTTTATATTTTAAAATAACAATTCCGTCATTACGTAACGTCATAAATGATATGCATCATCATAACAATTATATATATATATATATATATATATATATATATATATATATATATATATACTATATATATATATATATATATATATATATATATATATATATATTATTTACGTATATGTAATTAAATTGCTTGTGTGTTAGTTTTAAAATTCTTTTTAAGTTTATTTTTGTTTTATTACATTTTATTGTAATGATTATTTTCACGGGATTCGATATTTTTTCCAGTAAATTCAGTTTGTATAGAGCGTAAAAGATATTGTATTAGCACTAATTTTAGCTCACTCTGGTTCATAGATTTTGTAAACATCGAGTGATAACGATTGGCTATTGCCAAGGTCATTTCGGCCTGCATGTTAGCTGAACTGTAAACAGTCTTTCATTTTTAAAATATATTTTCAGTGTGAGAATTTGATTCTTTGATAGGGCTATTCTTGCATACGTGATAAATGACATTTTTTTGTTTTTTTATTTCGCTGTTCAAATTAGCAAATCACGTAGCCCATAACGTGAAGCACACTGTGATCTAAAATCCCGGCTTTAAACAGACGCTCTCCAGTAGATTTAGTGAGTTGTAATTTAAACCTTGAGGGCTCAAGAGTTTTCAATTGTTGTTGCCAGTTTGTTTTTGAGGATTTAATAATTTATTCTCTAGAAAACTAAACAAGTGTACTTTTTTTTATAAAAGTTCTGGGACAAAGAAATTCAGTGGAAATTTATTCTGGAATTCTAAACGGAAACATAAACTGTGATTCAACGAGGATCTGCTGCCAGAAGTACAATGACCTCCATACTGGAATTTCAATTAGAACTGTTTAGTTTTCGGACTTATATTATTCACTCTTGAGATTAAATTTTGGATTATATTCACAAACCGTAAGTCCTATTTCCAATATTTACATTGTTTTCTAGGGAAATAAATTATTTTGTTAAAATTTACAAAGCTTGTTCGCTTCACTCTTTTCTTTTCTTATTTTTCTACGAGGCTACACGTAAAAGGAGAAAATTGGTTTGCTCGTCCTTGGATATATGAATTTTGACTAAAATATTTCAGAAAATTGTTTTTGGAAATTTAAATTCCCCTAGTTTTTAAATCCCAAGTACTATTTTACATTTTGTTTGAAATCTTTAGTGAAAACAACAGGCTTTCATTCACAATGTCATTAAAAGTGGAGACTTTTCTTTCCAGTCCAACTCAGGAGCAGTTGGATAGTTTGAAAAAAGATGAGTTGCTTGAACCTGCCAGAAAGTACGATCTTTCTGAAGCAAAATCTTCCTTAACGAAAAAAGAAATTAAAAATATTTTGATTCAGTATTTGGTAGAGAAGAATGTTCTTGATAAAAGTGTTTTGGCTTCGGTCAGTAAGTCGATATCAGTCACTGACATAAAAGTAATGGAATTAAAAATGAAATGTAAGATGGAATTGGAGTTATGGAAGCTCGAGCTTCAGAAAGAGGATAAAGAAATGCAATTTGAAGAGAAGCAGTTGCAGTTGCAATTTGAAGAGAAGGAGAGAGAGAGAGAGAGAGAGAGAGAGAGAGAGAGAGAGAGAGAGAGAGAGAGAGAGAGAGAGAGAGAGAAATAGTTACAATTTAAAAAAGAGAAGGATGAAAGGGGATTTCAAATTAAAATGAAAGAAATGGAACTGGCAAGTGAAAAGCACATTTCCACTGCACATACAAATTCAAGTTTTGACATTACAAAAAATATCAGATTAGTGCCCTCTTTTAGAGAAAAAGAAGTAGACAAATGTTTAATTTATTTTGAAAACGTTGCTGAAAATTTGATATGGCCAAGGGAGCATTGGACTCAATTATTGCAATGTGTACTTTTTGGCAAGGTCCGAGATATCTATGCATCCCTGTCAGTACAACAAAGTTCTGACTATGATTTGGTTAAGGAGTGCATCTTAAGGGGTTATGCGTTAGTCCCTGAGGCTTATCGGCAAAACTTCAGAAACTATAAAAAGGAAGCTGGACAAACTTATGTTGAATTTGCAAGAGAAAAAAAGCAGTTATTTAAGAGATGGTGCTTAGCCAAGAAAGTTGAACATGATTATGAAAGTCTCGAACAACTTGTGTTACTTGAAGAGTTCAAAAACTGTGTTCCTAATGAAATTAAGAATCATCTTGAAGAGCATAAGATTGAAACCTTGGAAAATGCTGCTCTTGCTGCTGATGAGTATTCCTTAACTCATAAATTTCCTGTTGTAGGCAAATCATTCACTCAGCAGTCTACTGGTAGAAAGGTATTTCAGCCTAATACGACTCCTACTAAAACTCAGTCTGGAACAACTTCTAACACTCAAGCTTCTGATAAATTTGATTCAAAATCCTTGTCTCTTCCTACGTGTACCTATTGCAAGAAAAAAGGACACGTCATTTCTGATTGCTTCAAATTGAAATATATGCATCAGAATCAAGATAGACCTATCCCAAATGCTCTTATTTCTACGAGGTCGAGGTCACGGTCTTGTATTGAAAGCAATACATTTGTTGGGTCTCAAAAACCCCAGTCTGATTTCATTATGGAGAATTATGAACCATTCGTGTCGAAGGGTTCCATATCACTCTTGGGTGATTTGGCCAATCCTATCCCTATTAAAATTTTAAGGGATGCAGGAGCTTCTCAGAGTCTTCTATTATCAGGTACTTTGCCTTTTTCTGAGAAGTCCTGCTCTAATGAGAGTGTTCTCATTCAGGGAGTAGAGTGCGGATTTGTGTATGTTCCTCTCCATTCTGTAAAATTTGTCATCAGACTTAGTTTCGGGACCTGTGACAGTCGGAATAGTATCTACCTTACCCGTTGAGGGCATTCATTTGTTGCTAGGCAACGACCTAGCTGGAGACAAGGTTGTGGTTAATCCACTTGTAACTGACAAGCCTTGATTGGATCAGAAAGTTGATCCTATTGAAAAAGAATATCCTGATTTATACCCAGCCTGTGCAGTTACCAGAGCTATGGCAAAGAAAGCTCTTGAGAAGGATTTTGATAAGGAAAATATTCCCTTAGCTGACACATGTATTGGTCAGGCTTTTGATGACGTCTACTTTCACTTCTAATTTGGATCAATCAAACGGTATTGATTACAGTGATTCTCTTTTAAATACTCATTCTCTTTTATCTAATCAGGGTGACAAACGACAATCACTTGTCGTCGAACAGGGAAAAGATCCTGAGATCTCCTGTTTGTTTCAGAGGGTCATTAGTGAAACTGAAGCCACTGAAGTACCTTTCTGTTATTTCATTAAAAATGGAATTCTTATGAGAAAATGGAGACCTCCCGAGGTACCTGCTAGTGACGAATGGTCAGTGAACTATCAGATTTTAGTTCCAAAATATTACAGACAGGAAATACTTAGTTTGGCCCATGAAACTCCTCTGGTTGGTCATTTAGGGATAAATAAAACTTATCACAAGATCTTGACTCACTTTTATTGGCCAAAAATCAAAAGTGATGTTTATAAATTTTGTCGATCTTGTCATACTTGTCAAATGGTAGGAAAATCCAATCAGAAGATACCTAAGGCTCATCTGCAACCTATTCCTGCATTTGACGAACCATTTAGCAGAATTATGGTAGCTGTGTTGGTCCCTTACCTAACACCAAGTCAGGCCACCAATAGACCAGTATGTGTGCGTCAACAAGATTCCCAGAGGCAATTCCTTTGAGGAATATAATGGTAAAAGCTTTGATCAAGTTTTGTTTACTCAATTTGGCCTTCCCAACTCTGTTCAGTCTGTTCAAGGGTCAAATTGTATGTCTGGAATTTTCCAGCTAGTAATGCTTGAAGTTGGAGCTCAGCAATTCAAGTCAAAAGTGAAATTCTGGTTTCACAGAACTTTACTTGAGAGAAGTTTTGAGTCTTGTAATGGAGTTCATTCTCTCTTGCTCATTCTTCAAAATTTTCTTTAAATTAGATTTTACGGCCCTTACAAAGTAAAGAAGAAAATGAATGAGTTAAATTATAATAATAGTACTCTGATCTAAATAAATTAATTGGGTACCAGTATATTGAGAGAGATAGCCAAGTAAATCATGCAATTAATTTAGGTCTACCTGTCCCACAAAGTGAGGATTTAAGTGAAGAAATTCAATCGGACTCTGCTGATCTTGGAGCAACAAATCTTCGGAATTCGGAAATTATGAAAAATCTGGACCAGAGACTTTTACATTTGCAACAACAAGAAAGGAATGAACTTAAACAGTTATTATTCGAATATGAGCACTTGTTTCCAGATATTCGTACGAGGACAAAGAAAATTTTTCATGACGTTGAAATTGTAGATTCAAAACCTGTGAAACAACACCCATACAGGATGAACCCTCTCAAACAGGAATACTTGAAAAAGGAAATTCAGTATTTGCTGGAGAACAATTTCATAGAGCCCAGTAAAAGTGATTGGAGTTCACCATGTATATTTGTTTCGAAACCGGATGAAACTTTCCGTATGTGCATTGATTATAGGAAGGTGTACAGTGTGACAAAAACAGATTCATTTCCATTACCAAAAATCGATGACTGTATTGATAAAATTGGAAATGCCAAGTATGTCACCAAATTTGACCTTCTGAATGCATTTTGGCCAATTTCACTAACGGAAAGAGCGAAGGAAATTTCGGTATTTGTGACTCCAGATGGACTCTATCAATATAAAGTAATGCCGTTCGGGATGAAGGGTTCCCCAAGAACCTTTCAACGTTTGATGAATATGATTACCTCTGGTCTAGATAATTGTGATGCTTACATTGATGATGTCATCATCTACAACGACACCTGGAAAGAACGTCTATCCTCGATTCGGAAATTCTTTGACAGACTCACTGATGCAAATTTGACAATCAATTTATCTAAAAATGAGTTTTGCCGTACTTGTGCAACTTTTCTTGGACATATTGTGGGACATGGTCAAGTTAAACCTATAGATGCTAAGGTCAAGGCTATCTCTGGTTTCCCTGTGCCTGTTAGTAAAAAGCAACTGATGCGATTTTTGGGTATTTCCGGATACTATCGAAAATTTTGTTCCAATTTTTCTAATATTGCTGAACCCCTGACAAACTTGTTAAGTAAGAAAAACAAGTTTCTTTGGACTGAAAAATGTCAGGAGGCGTTTGATAGGTTAAAAGCAATACTCAAAAGTGCGCCGGTTCTCACAGCTCCAAATTTCAATCAATCTTTTAAATTATCTGTGGATGCAAGTGATGTTGGGTTTGGAGCAGTATTGATTCAAGAAGATAGAAATGGTGTTGATCACCCAGTGTGCTATTTCTCTAAGAAATTAAATAAGCACCAAAGAAATTACTCAACAATCGAGAAGGAATGTTTGGCTTTAATATTGGCATTACAGCATTTTGAAGTTTACATTACCTCAGCTCCTTCTCCGATTGTTGTGTTTAGTGATCACAACCCCCTTACTTTCATCGACAAGATGAAAAATAAAAATTAAGGAGTATTAAGGTGGAGTTTATTTTTGCAAGAATATAATCTTAACATCAGGCACATCAAAGGAAAAGACCATTTGATTGCAGACGCACTTTCCCATGTATAGAAATATTATTTCATGTACACTTTGTATAATTCGTAAGAGTTTTCTTATGTAATTTTATTTTACCTTAAGTATAATTAACATATGTTAAGAGGATAGATTTATTATATAAATCTTTCTTTTTCTTTTTCGGGAGAAGTGTTACATATATGTAATTAAATTGCTTGTGTGTTAGTTTTAAAATTCTTTTTTATTTTATTTTTGTTTCATTACATTTTATTGTAATAATTATTTTCACGGGATTCGATATTTTTTCCAGTAAATTCAGTTTGTATAGAACGTAAAAGATATTGCATTAGCACTATTTTTAGCTCACTCTGGTTCATAGATTTTGTAAACATCGAGTGATAACGATTGGCTATTGCCAAGGTCATTTCGGCCTGCATGTTAGCTGAACTGTAAACGGTATTTCTTTTTTTAAAATATATTTTCAGTGTGAGAATTTGATTCTTAGATAGTGCTATTCTTGCATACGTAATAAATGGATTTTTTTTTTTTTTTTTTTTTTTAATTTTTTTATTGCGCTGTTCAAATTAGTAAATCACGTAGCCCATCACGTGAAGCACCATGTGATCTAAAATCCTTGCTTTAAACAGACGCTCTCTAGTAGATTTAGTGAGTTGTAATTTAAACCTTGAGGGCTCAAAAGGTTTCAATTGTTGTTGCTAGTTTCTTTCTGAAGTTCATCTGTGTTTTGGAATTTAATAATTTATTCTCTAGAAAACTAAATAAGTGTACTTTTTTTTTTTATAAAAGTTCTGGAAGAAAGAAATTCAGTGGAAATTCATTCTTGAGTTTAACGGAAACATTATAAACTGTGATTCAATTGAGGATCTGTTACCATCAGGACAGAGATCATCTGACGTCATCGCCTCCATATTGGAATTTCATCGAGATTCGAACCCGGATACAATTAGAACTGTTTAGTGATAGGCCTTATATAAATCAATCTTAGGATTAATTTTTGGATTATATTCACAAACCGTAAGTCCTATTTCCAATTTTTACATTGTTTTCTAGGGAAATAAATTATTTTGTTAAAATATACAAAGCTTGTTGGCTTCACTCTTTTCTCTTGTTATTTTTGTACGAGCCTACACGTAACTATATATATATATATATATATATATATATATATATATATATATATATATATATATATATATATATATATATATATATGACAGGATCTAAAAGATACACGAGTCTCTAATGAAACCTGAATCAGTAAAATAATAAAATAAAATAGAGATAAACAGTCATACATATAATTACATTGTTATAAAAGATATACAATATCAATTTTTAAAAAAAATTGTACAATTTTATATAGTGCATTGGTATTAAGGCCATTAGGATACAAATTATCTAATTTATGAATCCAGTAAGTTTCTTTCGTGAGTTTTTTTTTCTTTCATGCCAATAGATATTGTGCATGGAGACATGAATAGACTCATAAAAGAAACTTACTGGATTTTTAAAATTGTATAAAAGGTTTTTTGTTTTTTTTTTAAATTTATATTGTATATCTTTTATAACAATATTATTATATGTATGACTGTTTGTCTCTATTTTATTTTATTATTTTACTGATCTAGATAAATGGGATAAAGGTCGGGTGTTGATGTACTTTCGGATTGTAAATAACCCGGATTTTATCAACTACGATCATCCTATGCACTGCGCGAACGTGTCGTCGAGTGCTAATCGAATTCTGAACCAACAGGGCAGATAGTCATATCATGTACGATATAGAACGCAAACTGTACTTTAGTTTTTGGGTGGGTGGGTGGTGATTAATAAACATTAGACTATTACTTCGAACTTGGGCATTCTGTTAGGCCGAAAGGAGATCACATTTCAGGAAGTCTGCATTAGGAAAAGTAGTCAACGGACGAATTTTCTTTAATTCTTCACTGTTATTATTTGTTTTTCTGGGTTTAGCTATACATGGCGGCCAGTACATTTCGTGGTTGAAGAAACGGGGAAAACCCAGGAAAGAAGCAATTATCAACGGGAAGCTACTGGCAAGCTTTCTCGCATAGCCACGCTGGACGAGCCTGAGACTCGAACCAGTGCGGACATATGTGAGATGTGTGAGTGATCGGTAAAGGCGTGCACCTTAGACCACTAGGCCAAACGGGACCCCTTCACTGTTATTAACAATGACACAAAAGAAGTTTAATGATTCTTGTTAGACCTACATCAGGGCGAACTGTTATTTTTTCTTGCGAATGAAGTTCCGTTTTTTATTTATTTTAATTTTTGAGCTTGCATGTACTCATTTTGGATTTGTATTAAGAATTATATTATAGATTGGAGAATTTTTAATTCGTCCCTACTTAGAATCGGACCAGGATCCATTGCCTTCCCTGCAAGCCCCATATCATCATAGGTAAGTGCTCATTCTAAAAAAATAAATGGATATAGACATTCGTGCGTAGCAGATACGTTAGTATGGCTACCCAATAATTAACTGTTCCTAAGAGAATGTCACAAAGTGCTATTCCTGTACGAAACGTGTATGCTGAGAACTGCTTCTGGGTTTGCGGTTTACGGGCCCCTCGACCTGCATGCACACACCAACCCTCCATAACCTCACGCTTAAGCACACATCCCCAAGAAAAGGATGGAACCCAGTCGTGAATATAGGCGTTCGAGGTTTTATTTTATGTACCTTTACAGGATTTTAACATCATTATCTTTTAACTTTCATCGTTCATACTTAATGTGTGTGGATCCTGTAGTAGCTTTACCTTGCCGTATTTTAAAAAGCAATTCTTTTTTATTTATAACTGTAGAGTTTTACTTTTAATCGGCACCATGATGATCCGTGATTTACTAGTTCCTGTCAGTAATCATTAAATTATGTACTTCATCTCCTGTGTATCATAACTGTATATGCGAACCGCTTGAATACCTAACTTACTGTTATCTAATGTGTTTTGTTCATCGTGTAATTTAGTTCAAATGTACTCTCTACTTGCGTCAGCTTGTGTACTTTTATCGCCATGTTATCTTCAAGGCGTGCACTAATGATGCGACTACTCATGTTTACCTAACGGTACAGACATTCTGGTGTAGTCCCATGCTACATGTGCAGCGTTTACTGAAATAGGTTAATAATGGTACTTTGTGCTTGATATTTGCTATATTCTTGTCTAAAATTATTGCGAAGTTTTCGGTTATTCATTCTTAATGTATTTACATGACTGATTGTACTCTTCGAAACACGTTGGAAATTAAGATGTCTTTCTCACTCTGAAATGGAAATTACGGAGAATGAGTAAATACGGATATATTTGTTCATACAGGGAACAAATGTCACACTGAAGGAATCTCATTTGCTCCGTAGGCGACGTAACACGCGCTGATTAATTCAGTCTGAGTGGATTCGCCACACGCTGACTGATTTTGTAAAATCTACTTCACTGGATCAGCTTTGAGATCACAAAGCAAGTAGAATGCACACTATATGCTGTGTGAATCATCTTCTTTTGTTAATTCAGGTCACTACATCTCCGAATCCAAAGTCGTGCAGTAGTAACTAGGTCATATTTAATACCCGAGTAAAGCTATTTTTCCAAAATTGTCCATTACACTATTTATAGACGACAACAACATCCTCTTTAGTAGATTCGGGTTTGGTGTTTCTTTTCTTTTCCTTTTTTGCATCCGGGTGTTTTGGGGCTTGTTTTATTTCTTTAAGTAGAAGAGCACTTCTTGTTGGACGTCTTTCTCAAATGTACACAAAAAATGCAATAAAGAATAATGTTTTCAACAATTGAATACAGCAGCCTACATATATGAACTTTTGAGCATGCGCAGTACTGCATCTTGTGAACTCAGTTGTTTCGTTCGTTTTGAAAAGGCATGTGGAGTCAGACCATTTATTTGAAAAGGCACGTGGAGACAGACCAATTATTTTACTATGTATCAGCTACATTAATTTTTCCAAGCTGAACTCAGACAAACAGGGGTGACAGTATTACCCTGCATTTTTTTAAAATGACTGTTGATCAGAGCATAGTGGGGTCATTATTCCATTTCCGCGTCAATGAAAACATAGTTCTTGACAATATTTGATACTTACTTTACCTGCACACCTCCGTCACACGCCATAATAAAACTCATCTCAATGTAAAGAATGACTCTTTCCCTGTCATTCCATGGTAAAAATTTCTCCCTGTCATGAATATTTCACCGTGAAATGCACAGCCAAATAAAAAGTTGAATTTTAGATAGAACTACTTGACTCCACACCAAACTGGATTGCATTTTATCCTGGTCTGACCCCATGTGGGTTCAAGTTCTTCATACTGATTTGTTATGACTTCGTGGTCTTAACTAAGTAACAGACAGGATATAGCGAGAACCAACAAGTTTTGCAAAATTCAACAATTAATTTATTTCCTCTGAATATAAAGTAAAAATCTGAAAAGAACTTACAGTATTGTGAATTAAATCCCAATAGTCTTAAATTTCATCCCAAGTCCAGATGTACAGAGTTCCAATTGAATTCCAGTGGTGATCCGAATAAATTCCAATATTGAATGTGTTGATGTGACTGTAGTCTCGAATGTGCGAATGTGAAAATGGTCAGGAATGTGACGATGTGTTAACAGACATGATGTAACACAATAATATAATCCAAAAGGTTCTTGAATGAATTCGCTATAATACCAAAATAATGATTGAGTCCAAATATACTATTGAACACTTTGTAATTCCAGGAAATAATCTAAACAAATAAATCTACCGAATGTTTAAAAAAACAAAAAACTGGACACAATAAGACCGATTCCACTTCAGATGTTAAGATAGGAATAAATAATTTTGAAGTAACCAACATTAATATAAAAAGCTAAGACACAGTAATATAGCAATATGTATGCCAGTTTCCTTTCTAAAACATTTTAAGTTGTCAACAAGATTGGGAATTTCCGAGTGAAAAACCAATGTTCTAGGCTCAGAGTCAAGTAACATATTTACCTCCAATAATAATGATCTAAATATTTAATCTATAATCATAGAGAAGTATTATCTATGTATTGTGTTGTTTACATAATAAATATCATTAGTCAGGCAGACCATTAACTTGATTTTGGACAAAGGTAAATTATAAAATACAGATATACGAAACATATAACCATTGAGAAAAGCAAACAGACAATATAGATTAAATATACATAACACACTGGAATCTCTGCATAAGAGGGCTTCCTTTATAGCAGCTGGTTTTCTATTTCTTCCAAGCCATGAGGAAAGTTTATATGAAGAACAATGTACACAGCCATAACTCATGTTTTCATTTCTTGTTGCAAAAATCTTGACAGCTGCTGAAAAAATGGACGAAGACAAAACGCTTCATTTGTATGTTGATCACAACATGGCAAGATTCTATTGAAGTTTTTACAGTTATTACTGTACCTTTGTTCTCATTCCTGTGGTTGTTGTTCTGGTTATTACTGTACCTTTGTTCTCATTCATGTGGTTGTTGTTCTGGTTATTACTGTACCTTTGTTCTCATTCATGTGGTTGATGTTGTGGTTATTACTGTACCTTTGTTCTCATTCACGTGGTTGTTGTTGTGGTTATTACTGTACCTTTGTTCTCATCCACGTGGTTGTTGTTGTAATTATTACTGTACCTTTGTTCTCATCCACGTGGTTGTTGTTGTGATTATTACTGTACCTTTGTTCTCATCCACGTGGTTGTTGTTGTGATTATTACTGTACCTTTGTTCTCATTCATGTGGTTGTTGTTCTGGTTATTACTGTTCCTTTGTTCTCATTCATGTGGTTGTTGTTCTGGTTATTACTGTACCTTTGTTCTCATTCATGTGGTTGTTGTTCTGGTTATTACTGTACCTTTGTTCTCATTCATGTGGTTGTTGTTCTGGTTATTACTGTACCTTTGTTCTCATTCATGTGGTTGTTGTTCTGGTTATTACTGTACCTTTGTTCTCATTCCTGTGGTTGTTGTTCTGGTTATTACTGTACCTTTGTTCTCATTCATGTGGTTGTTGTTCTGGTTATTACTGTACCTTTGTTCTCATTCATGTGGTTGATGTTGTGGTTATTACTGTACCTTTGTTCTCATTCACGTGGTTGTTGTTGTGGTTATTACTGTACCTTTGTTCTCATCCACGTGGTTGTTGTTGTAATTATTACTGTACCTTTGTTCTCATCCACGTGGTTGTTGTTGTGATTATTACTGTACCTTTGTTCTCATCCACGTGGTTGTTGTTGTGATTATTACTGTACCTTTGTTCTCATTCACGTGGTTGTTGTTCTGATTTGGATTTTTATGTAACTTTAACAATCTTTCAGTGATATTGCTACAATGTCTGCAATGTGGCAGCCTACAGTGATGTCTAGCACTGGGGCATCATGCCGCAGACATGTAGCATGATGTCCCACCCAGTCACATTATCCTGACACCAGGCCGACCAGTCCTAACACTAATCTCTTAATGCTGAGCGCCAAGCGAGGTAGATGTTAGTACCATTTTTGTAAGTCTTTGGTATGACTCGGCCGGGGATCCCACGACCTCCCGCATCCGAGACGGAAGCTCTAACCATTAGGCCACCGGAGCGGTTTTTGTCCTCATTTATAAAAAGAAAAATTTAAATACATGTGTTATTCTGCCCCAAAAAGCAGAATATTTTGTAAATTTAAAATATGACCTTATCGCTCCTTCGCAGTAAATAATCTGTTCTGATAAGTTCGCTTCGATGAAGAATTTGTCGCTATAAGCACAGGCCTTTGAAATTATAACACTGTATTAAGAAAATGGCAGAATGTTTATTTTTAAAAATCGTATACAAACCGTGTTATATACTTATTTGTATGACAATATTTTTACGGGTATTTTATTAGATATTCTTACAATTTATTACTAAAGTGTTATCATTAGTAAGGCTAGTTTGGAATGTATGCATTTAGAACTGTCAATTAAAAGGCGTACCCGATGGGACAGTTCGTCGGGTATATCGTCATCCTTCGAAAAACTTCGTTTTTATACGATATTTGTGAATGCCTACTACTTACCCAAATGACGAGCCGTATACTTCCTAAGATAGCGATCACCTGATTTAAGCATGGACCAATAGATACCTCACTTGATCCAAACATTGACTAGAAGGTACATCACTTGATCCAAGCATTCACCAGGAGGTAGATCCCTTGATGCAAGCATTGACCAGTAGCTACATCACTTCATCCAAGCTTTGATCAGTAGATACATCACTTGATTCAAGCATTGACCAATAGGTTTCATCACTTGATCCAAACATTGACCAGTAGGTACATCACTTGATCCAAGCATTGACTAGGAGGCAGATCCCGTGATGCAAGCATTGACCAGTACATACATCACTTGATCCAAGCTTTGACCAATAGGTACATCGCTTGATCCAAGCATGGACTAGTAGCTACAGTACTTTATCCAAGCACTGACTAGTAGGTACATCACTTGATCCAAGCATTTACCTGGAGGCAGATCCATTAATGCAAGCATTGACCAGTAGGTACATCACTTGATTCAAGCTTTGATCAGTAGATACATAACTTGATCCAAGCACTGACCAATGGGTACATCGCTTGATCCAAGCATTTACTAGTAAGTACATTACTTGAACCAATCACTGACCAGGAGGTACATCACTTGATCCAAGCTTTGACCAGTAGGTACATCACTTGATCCAAGAATTGACCAGGAGGTAGATCCCTTGATGCAAGCATTGACCAGTAGGTATATCACTTGATCCAAGCATTGAACAGTAAATACATTATTTGATCCAAACATTGACCAATAAGTATATCTCTTGATGCAAGAATTGATCAGTAGGTACATCCCTCAGAGATTCACAAAGTGCCACAATAAAGCATAATTGCATGGCTTAATAACACATGGAAATCACCACAGAAAGTTCTTTAAAATATGTGTGCATGCTTTAAAGATTGTAAATAAACATGCATGTCATTAACTGATGACGGCTTGATAGTTGCAAGCCTCTCTCGTAGTATTTGGGTCACAACCTAACACTGAACTAACAAAAAGTGATTCGTTACATAATCATACAGTGAGAGATGTGCATTTGAAACTGTAAAATTGTTTAAAAGACATGGTATAATAAACAGTTTTGAAATGCTGGAAAATATGCTATATTTCAATATAATCAAAATCTTATGTTAATTAAAACCAAGAGGAGAGCGGCATGTTTGGTTTAATTTTTGCGATGCTTGGCTCCTGCTTACAGTTGTATGTACTCCCTCAATACTGCACAAAGTGATTTATTACAAGGATTTTACTGGAGTAATGTAAGGAAATACTCCTTTTATACAGTTTGTCATGTCTGCCCAAAATGTTTTCTCTAAATAGCAGAATGGTGTACCAGTCGAGTACGATGAGAATAGAATGTGCCTGACAATTTTGAATTATCTTTGGTACATTGATGCAAGACAAAATTATTACGACTCTACGTTTATAAACTAAGTGACAGAAAGAATCGAAACCAACAAGTCATGTAAGATTTAACAAACATTTTAATTATCAATTTTATAAAATGACAATTTAATAGAAGCTTAGGGTATTATGAATTGAATCCAAAATAATCCTGAAAAAGTTATATTAAAATCCAGGAGAATGAAAAGTTCCGTATAAATTTCAGGTCCACAAATATACTGGTCCGCCAACAGTCCAGATGTGTCAAAATGGCGTAGTCCAGAACTTCTTTGAATAATTCGCAATAGTCCTAGAATCATGTTAAGGTCAAACAAGCACTTTCTATTTCCAATGAATAAACCAATGTTTTTCCTCTCAAATAAAAATATGAAATGCGTCTGCATGCTTGATGTTAAAACAATAACACGAGAAATAAGAACGAGAAAATCTGTCCAACGACAGTTATTTTAATACAGGTGTAAAGGCTAGAACACGTATATTGTCACTATGCCTACGTGACAAATCGCAAATCTCCAACATTGTAGAAAACTTATGATTTAACGCAGCCAATGGGAATTAGCTTAATTCTTCTCAGATGCCACCTGACCGACCTGTCCAATGGAAAAAAACCCCAAAACTAGTCACCATATTTACAATATTTTTTCTTAGTAAACATAAACACGTACATAAGCATCTATTTATAGATTATATGCAATTTTACTTTCTTAACATCTTAAAATAGACCCTAGGCACGTACACCAAATCCAGCTATAGATAATCACTACGATTTAGTCATAACTAATTTTTTTTTAAAAAAGAAATTATACATAATAGCTGTAATAGCATGATAGTGTACAAGTCTTTCATGAAGTAAGAGAAACAGCGAATAGGACAAATATCTATTTATATCGATAATGTCATGTCCGCTTTCCGCTTCATGTGCATGCGTTGGGGACGCTCTACAGATAATGTGAACTTCTGCGAGAGAGACGTGGCTAAGGTGAAGTTGTTTACATTTGGAACATGGGACAAAGGAGATAATGTTGCTTTGCCTCCATGTTACTTTCATCTAATGTGACTGAAATTTCTTTGGCTATTGTACTTATGGAAATTGTCATGATCTACGCACATAGCTAAATAAAATGGCTGATTCCATGTGCTAAAAAAGTCAACCTGAAATAGTCTAAAGTACACCATCTTTAGCTCTTATTAAAACAGGGAAATGAAATTTTGCAAGACTAGACAATACCGGCTTCTGAAAATGAAATGAATGAATTATTAAATCTAACAAATGTTGTCGGCTTTTCTTTTCTAAAATTTACCTCTGAAGTCCAGGAAGTGAAAATGACCAGGCTGTGCTAGCAGTTTTTTTTTTTTTTTTATAGGCACACATCTGGAGTAAGGCCAAGCTGTATATTCTATAACCCATATTACACCCATCAATCATACACCAAAATAAGGGGAATTACAACATCTTTGAACAATACCTGAGATGCACAAGGTCTTCTTTAAAAATCTGTGCAAAATACGAAACTGTAGAGCGTCACAATTGTGGTGAGGATAAGGCTGATCGGTCGTAACGTAGAAAGCTGAAGTTTAAAAACCAAATGCACATTCTCAACTCACGAAACTAACAATAATTTGCTTACAATAGATTGATCTCGTTTGTGCTATGAACATCCTTTTTTCAGACACGGATGTTTTAGTGTCTACGCAAATATATTGGGTATTATAAAAGACCCTTATGGGACAATGGGAACTTAACATGAGAGAACTCTTGGTAGATATGACACGATTTGCGGACAACAGACTCTTGGGGTCAAGGGAATTTAACATCGGAGACACTCATGGGGACAGTGAGAATTTAACATGGAAGAGACTCTTGGGGGACAAGGGAATTTAACATGGGAGACACTCATGGGGCTATGTTTGGCAAGAGTGAAAGAGTATCTTTTCGAGGCATGGGAGGGGCCCTGAAAAAGAGTCGTTGAGGTTTGTTAACCCAATCGAGTTAACATGAATGGCATCTCATTGGACTTCTCTTCTTTAAACTTCTTCTGACAGCAGACCTGTACATCAAGACCCTCTTCAGACAGCCTTGTCTCTCCACATATATTCGCCTCTTCCATAGGGCTGTATCGCTGATTCTGATAATCGCCCATGATGTCTTCACATACATAATGTAGTCCGGATTGAACAAAATCACCGAAACAATCGAAAAGGATTCAACGTTTGTCCGCATCTTCTCGTGAGCACAGTTGAAGCCATGGGACAAGACACTGATATTTAATATCTAAGGTCGGATCAAGAGGGGTTTACATGTTTCACCAATCAAACGTCAGTAGTATATGGGGGCTGTATAGCCTCACGTAGACCGTAATGTTAATTTGAGGGGGTTGTACCGTAGCCTCAAGATTTATAGCCTCAAAAATGCCACCCTGTATACTGTAGCCTCAAGATTTACAACCTCAAAAAAAGTGTCCCGGCACTATAGCCTCAATGGAATTTTGTATAGGGTTAATAGGAAGGGAACAGGTAGGGTGACCTCATGATACTAGTAACAATGTGGCAAGGGACTGACCTAAATACGTGTGGCTACCTAGGGAGGGACAAATACAGTAGAGACATAGAGATAGAAATATGGCTAGAGACAGAGACATAGATAAATACAACCATAGACTGATAAACATCAATCTATCCTACCCAAATTATACAACCGATTAAAAAAATTTTTAGGTTAAGAGAATAATGTTTTTGTGAGCTAAACATAAGTTATACAATCGAACAAAAAAATTTTTTAGGCAAGAAAGAATCAATCTTTTCGAGTCAGTGGAGTGACCCTGAAAAGGGTCGTTGTTTGTTATGTTAACACCATTCCGTTAACATAGAGAGCATCGCATAGATCTTCTTCTCTTCCTCAAACTTTGTCTAACCTCTGGTCCGTAGATGAGAGTCCGCTTCAGACAACCTTGTCTTTCCACATAGGTCCTTCTTTTCCAAACGCTTGTCTCGGTGATCCTAACGATTCTCCATGATGTTCTCACATACATGGGTAAGTCCGTACGGAAAAACAACGACGATACGAAAGTAGACGATTCAACGTTGGTCCACATCTTTGTGACGAGAACAGGTGAAGGGAATGAAGTGAACCGCGTTAATTTTTAGTGGAAGAGCGGATCGAAACGAATTGAGATTGTTCACCAATCCCAACACGCGTTACAAAATTCAGTCACTTCGCGGAGTCTGTCTTCCAATCCGGAGAGCTACCTGTGACGTCACATTCCCTATATAGGTGCGCTAGCATCTGTGCGCAGTGAATAGATTCGACATTGTTTTCTGAAGCATGACGGAAACTAAGAAGACGATGAATTGGGGTGCACCGGCTTTGGAGACGAGAAGCGATGAAATAGCAGTGGTTACCAAAGTCAACACAGGACTACTACCAGAAGAGGTTGATTTCAATTGGGATTTAGCGGATTTTCTCTCTTCTTCGCAAGAATTTGTTCCGGTACCAGTACCTTCGCCACTTTCTCATTCTTTACCACACGTCGACGATTTTAAACAGAGACAGAAAGAAGAATTGGAAAAATTTTTACATCAGCAGAAAGAGGCAGAACAAGCATTTCTCCTTGAACAGCAACAGCGAGAAGAAGAAGAGGCAAGAAGGAAACGACAGGAAGAAGAAGCAGAGAAGAAACAAGGTCTAGTAGAGAAGGAGAACAGTGAACCTCAAACGGTAATGGTACTCTCGGACATTTTGGCCGAGCTGAGAAGTCTGAAACAAATGTATCAGACTTCTTTATTACGGCCCAAGAGAAAAAGACCTTTCCGAGCCAAACAGGCAAACCCTGTTACTACACCGGAGATACCACCCTTAGTGATTTCTACTAAATCATCGACGGGAGCAAGTTGAGAAGTAAGCCTTGGCCGTGGCAAAGGCTTAAAGCAGTTAAAGCTGATTGCTTCTCGTTCCTGAGTTTGTTTTTGTTCAAAGAAAAACAAACACCTAACGGTCCATTTTAGGGCCACTCACTTCTTTCGAAAAGAGATAGTATTTATTTTGCCAAAATCATTTAAAACTCAAAATCCCTTTTTTTTACCCTATGATGTACGTGTGTGAGTGCGTGAGTGTAGACCCTTATTCTAAACAATCAAAACCAGGAGACACTTACGTTTTTTTCAGTCTGCTCTATTCTGGTACATATATTTACAATCCAATATCACAACACAACACAACATTTTTTAAAAAAGTTCATAGACTTCTTTTGTGTCTTTTTTTCTTCTTTCACTCTCTTTGTTTTTTGAATTTCTTCACTTTCACAGTTTTTTCCTCCACTTCTTCCTCACTTTTTTCTCGTCTTCTTTTCTTTTCTGTCTTCTCTTTCTGAACGTGTCGGGGATCTTCTTTTGTCGAGGGCACCTCTTCTTCTTCCTCCTCCTCCTGCTCCTGTTGTTACTTAGGGCAGTCTGAAGACCAATGTCCTTTCTCTTGACAATGATAACAAGTATCTTGACTTTTGTCTCTTTTGACACCGATCTTGCTTTTTTGACGGTCTGGACATTCTGTAGCCCAATGCCCTTTCTTCTGACAGATATAGCAAGTATCTTGACATTTATCTCGAAAGGAGGGGGAGTAGTCCGTCGGCTTGTCTGAAGAAACTTTCGTATGACACCTCGCAAAGCTCTAACCAGAAGTTCGATCTGTGTGGGTTCTTCCATCGTGCTAATTGGATTGAGAGCGAAATAAATACTGAGAGGGAAGGCACCAGCCCTTTATATATACACTGAGCCTGACATCGATATATAGGGGTCTGTGGCGTTTCAAATGTAGTCATTTCACATTTTGCAGTCAAGATGAAACAATCGCATCATTTCGTAAAGAAAGGAGAGGAAAGTAAGAGGCAGAAACGTGATTTATCGCCTTACACAGTAGCTGAAGTCTTGGCTCAAATTCATGCCAGCGATTTTGAAGATGAGATGAGTGAGCCAGAATCTAGGCCCAGAGAGTCTACACCCAGTCAAAGTCCATCACCAACAGTAAACCCTGAAAAGTACTTTCACATTCGAGAGACCGACAAACGCTCCTCTAGAAAATTTAGAACCACGGCCTACACGTACACGGTGAAGTTTAAAGATTTCAATTCCGACGTACCACTGGAGAAAACAGAAGGGTTTGATCACCGATGTGTGGGATTCTTTGTTAACCACACTGAAACAGCAATGTGAAGGCAAAGAAGACGATCGCTTGAGACTTTCCATTCATCACGACAATCTGAAGTCCTCCGTTTGGATCGAGTTTAGCAGCCCAGAAGAATTGACACCTTACAAACTCATGGACAAGATTCAACACGTGCAACAATCCAATGACAAGTTTCACATCACCGATGGAAAAGCGACACTGTTTATAACCCACGTTTCTCTTCCCCAAGGGACAGGACGCAGAAAGGTGTTATTGGTGAACGACCTTCGCAGCGTCAAGCGCAGCATCGTTCAAATTAACAGCCCTCAAGACCAGATGTGTTTAGCCCGTGCCATCGTGGTAGGACGAACGTATGATGACAAGAACGATACAGCAGAATGGAAAAGAGCCCGGAAAACTATTCGAGAATCGAACCGAGCCAAACAACGAAGAGAAGCAGAACTCCTGTTTCAGCAAGCAGGGCTATCAAAAGACACACCCTGCGGCATTCCTGAAATGCAAAAATTGCAAGACGTCTTGGCTCCACGCTACACCTTAAAAGTGCACCCTCAAGAAGTGCGCGGACCGCTGTTGTTTCGAGCCAAAAATTTCAAAGACGGAAAATACATTCACGTCTATCATCATGATGAACATTTAGATGCCATCACCAATATCACTGCATTCCTGGGATACAGTTATTACTGTGAGAAATGTGACTATGGCTATAACAATCGAGAGCAACGCAAGCATTGTGGATCGAAAAGCTCAAGATGTTTAGCCTCTAAACCCTGTCTTGACGAAGGACAAGAACGAGTGGATTGCCCAGCTTGTCAGCGCACTTTTGTCAGTCCAACCTGTTACGAACAACATTTGAAGACGCAACGTTCACAGCAGAAATGTGCTTGTCAACTCCTGAGATTGTGCCCGACTTGTGGACAAGGCATACGTACCAACAGTGCCAAGGCGCACATCTGTTCAGGAAAGAAGAGATGTCACATTTGTCGTCAAATCGTGGACTTGGAACACCAATGCTGCATTCAAAAATACCATTACAAACATGAAGAAGAAGAAGAAGATAATGACCAGAAGAAAGGCAATTTCATCTTTTTCGATTTCGAATGCATGCAAGAGACTAATTTCTGCGTGGTTCAGCGAGCATGTGAGAAGTGCATCCAACAGCCTATCTTTTCTCATTGCCCTCACTATAGCAAGATTCCTGGAGGACGTGAAAAAATCTCTCGGGGACCGACACGTTAGTCGATTTTGCCCAATGGATCTTAAACCCTATCGACGAGACGTGGAGCTAAGACGACATCGAACATTACGGAGATTCTCATCGCTATGTCACGGTGATGGCTCACAATTTCTCGGGATACGATGGGCAATTTCTGCTCAGATACTATACGGAACAAAGTACTGAACGTCCAAAGTGACTTTGAACGCAGCCAAAATCATTTCCATGCACGTGGGACAAGTGCAGTTTAAAGATTCGATGAGTTACTTGGCCATGCCTTTGAGCCGCATGCCTAAAACGTTTCAAATGACAGAAATGACCAAAGGCTATTTTCCACACTTTTTCAATGCCGAAGCCAATCAACACGCCGTTCTACCCCATTTGCCTGAGGCTCACTACTACGATCCCGACAACATGCGTACCGAACAAGGAGAAGCTTTCTACGCTTGGTACCACACTCACGCCTTGAACGTTTTCGACTTTCAGGAAGAAATATTAAAATATTGTCGTTCCGACGTGGACATTTAACGGCTTACCTGTGGAAAATTTCGAGAATTTTTCATGGAGCACGGAGGGATCGATCCTCTGAAAGAAGCTTGCACTATTGCCAAAGCGTGTTCCTTTGTGTACCGTCAACGATTCATGCCCGAAAACATCCTAGCTCTCATCAGTCCTCAAACTACCAATTTTGTCAAACGTAAATACTCGGTCAGAGCCCTACGCTGGTTACATTACTTGTGCGACAAGGAAGACAAATGGATCCAACACGCTCGCAACGGAGGAGGTAAAGAGACCATCGGAAGGTATTCGGTGGATGGCTGGGACTTAGAAATCCCCAAGATCGTATACGAGTTTAATGGGTGCTTATTTCACGGATGTCCCATCTGTTACCCTCAACGTGACACTAAAAATCAGTTTTTACAACTGACCATAGAAGACTTGTACCAGGCCACTTCTCAGCGGCGTTTGAGGTTAGAAGAGCAAGGATACCAAGTGGTGGAAATGTGGGAACATGAGTACGATCACCGTTTGAAAACCGATCCCGAGTTTAAGCGCATCGTGGAAAGTTACAAGCTGGTGGACCCCCTAAAGCCACGGTACAGTTTGTACGGAGGACGGACGACTGCCACCTGTTTGCTGTACCAAGCCGACGAGGAGAAAGGAGAAGAAATCAGATACTTGGACGTGTGTTCGCTGTATCCGTACGTGTGCAAATACTGTCACTTTTCCGCAGGGCACCCGCAATTGCTGACGGAACACATCGACCTGGACAACATTCGCCAATACGAAGGATTGATCAAGTGCAAAGTCTTGCCTCCCACGTACTTGTACCATCCCGTTTTACCTCACCATTGCCAAGGAAAACTGATGTTTCCCTTGTGTCGTACTTGTGCCGAAACGTGTAACCAAGACCGACCTTGTCAGCACACTCAGGAAGAATGCGCCTTGACGGTAACGTGGGTTAGCTTGGAATTGTTTAAAGCTCTGGACTAGAGATACCAACTGTTAGAAGTGTACGAAATTTACCACTTTCCCAAGACAGGAAAATACCACAAGGGCAACGAGACTGAAAAAGGCATTTTCGCAGACTGCGTGAATGCCTTTTTGAAACTGAAACAAGAAGCCATTGGCTATCCTTCCTGGTGCGACACTCCCGAATACCAAAAGAAATTCAAAGAGAAATACTGGGAGCAGGAAGGCATCACTTTAGACTACATCGAGAAAAACGAAGGAAGGCGATCGTTTGCCAAAGTGATGTTGAATTGCTTGTGGGGCAAAATGGCACAACGACCGTGTTTACCCAAGACGGAGTATTTGACAGAACCTTCTCGCTAATACCAAATTATTCACGACAAAACCAAATACATGAAACACGTGGACGTCGTTCGTGAGGACTTGATCTTAGTCAATTATGAAGAAGAACTGGACTTTGTAGAAGCCGACGAATTTGGAAATGTCATCATTGCGGCTTACGTGACAGCCCATGCTCGCTTAAAACTGTACGAAGCTTTAGAACTGTTAGGAGATCATGTGTTGTATTTTGACACGGACAGTTGCATCTACATTGATCGTCTGGGTCAACCTCACCCTGTGACTGAAGGAGACCGTTTAGGAGCCTGGACGGATGAGTATCCCGAAGATAAGATTCTACGTTTTGCAAGTTGAGGTCCCAAAAATTACGGCTACGAATACCGTGACCCTCAAGGAGAAGTGCACACGGAGTGTAAAGTGAAATGATTGACTCTCAATTATCGCACCAGTCGACTGGTGAACTTTGGTGTCTTGAAATAAGCCTTGCAGTCTGGACAGGATGGAAAGTTTTAAGTGACCACCCACGAAGCTAACAAGATTGTACGTTTACCCACACACCAAATCGTTAGCCGACCCTTGGAAAATGTGTTTCAAATCGTGTACCAAAAGCGAGTACGGCTTCCCAATCACTTTACTTTACCGTATGGACACGTCGATATTGGTCAGCATATAAAAAGGGACAACGTCGAAGACCGATCGTTTATTGTGACTACCATTGTCAAGCGAGAAAGATGAATCCTTTCAATCAGCAAGTATCAAGCAAGAGCAAACTCGAATACGATGCTGTGCCTTGCGATGGCAGGGATGCCGTACGCTGTGACCTCAGCGATTCAGTACCACATCATTATGGGAACTTTGCTATAACTACTACTACCATACCTAAAATGGAAAGTGATGCTGTGCGTGTCAAACCTGACGGATGCAAAAGCGATGACACTCGTCATCGTACGTGTTTTCACTTTACTAGTTTTCATGATGGATGTCACCATTAGGAAACCATGCGGCTACCACCCTACGGATGTCATCCCAAACTGAGCAAACTCCTGCATATTTCACCGTACCCTCATCGAATTCAACGTGTGGAAGACGAATATTCGTTCCCTGTGAGATTGCCTGAATACTGCGACTTTGAAAGTCGATTCCAAACCTTCCGAGGAAAATGGCCAAAATATCTGAGAGGACCTACCCCGGAAGAATTAGCTACAGCCGGATTTATCTACTTGGGCAGAGGGGATAAAGTCAAGTGCTTCAGTTGCGGTCTGTCACTTCACGAGTGGGAACAGAAAGATTGCGCTTACATGGAACATGCTCGATGGTCTCCAGATTGTCACTACCTACCTTTAGTGGGACCTCGTCATTGAAGTGGGCATACCATGTCGTTTAAGAAACCAGCTGCTTGGCTAGGAGTCAAACGTTGGACAACACCTAGACAAGTATTTAAACCCCATTTAAAAAATAATCTTCAAACATTACCAAACGAATTGCAAGAGAAGATCTACAAGGACATTTGGCAGGGACTTGCCAGAGCAAAATCTCAATGGGTGACTGAGGAACTTTTATGTCGAGAAATTCACAAGAGGAAATTGACAAAAGTCAACAATCAAGTCAGATTTATCTGGATCAAGGGTGCGTTCTTCCTAATATTCCGCTTTAGACCATTTACATTAGTAGATTTTAATGACATTCTTGACCGTTTCCTGGAATGGTAGTGGCCAGAAATTACTCACAACATTCATTACTTTCGCTCTAGGAGAAGTGTTTGACTGATATGCTCAAGGATACTTTACAAGAGAACATTCGTGGTTTACCTGCGGAGTTGAGAGAACGCATTTACCGAGAGTTGGTCAAAATACAAGTGAAACGCAAAGAACAATTGCATCCGTTACGTCACCGATGTTGGAATCACTGGTACCTGAATGGTATAAAAGGACTGATCCATGTCAAAGCGTTCCATTGGTCAAATATTGATGAATCGCGTGAAATTCATAAATTTTTGGATGCCACTCATTCAACTTGCAAGGTGATTCTAATACACAAATTCCAACGGATGAGTTAGAGGGTTACAACAAATGTTTACAAAAACAATTCTTTCTAGTTCAAGAGGAAACTTCTGTGCGACGTGTGGTGTGTGAGTTAGAGACTAAACATTTTTGGTACGGTACTAAAAGAAAACCGATACTGTTAAAAAATTACACTTCTTACCTTACACCTAACAGGGTATAAAAACGGACTAACATGCCACGACCTTTATCATTCTTGATACAACAGATTCCCTGGAAGGAAATCAATGACACTATTCAGACGGTGGACGGTTACGATCGCCTATTACGAGAACTGTGTCCATTGAATTGGGGTCGCCGTTAGTGTGTGTCTTAGTGACTTGCTTTCTGGGATTTCTTTTACCATCCGATTCTTTGTGGACTCTTTACGAACAGTACATACCACCCAAAACATGAAAGTGGTCCCTTTAAATGTACACGAGAGACTCATTCTATTAAAAGCTTTGCGCTTTCATCTTGATACTTCTCGATCTCTACGGGAAAACAAGATTCGGCAACTTTTAGGTACTGAAGATGTGTACGACGATGTGTGTGTAGCTTGTGACTTACACCCTCACTGGAAAGATGTACGTGACTGGAAAGGTTGGGGTTTCGAGGCTTGGACAAAAGAAGTGGCCCACTATGCCCAAGATTTGTAATCCTAAAAATTAAAACAATCAGTGAAAAAAGTAACTTTTAAACCAGTGTTTG
This sequence comes from Megalonaias nervosa, assembly GCA_016617855.1. Taxonomy (NCBI): domain Eukaryota; kingdom Metazoa; phylum Mollusca; class Bivalvia; order Unionida; family Unionidae; genus Megalonaias; species Megalonaias nervosa. The sequence goes on along the minus strand of JAECUM010008548.1, from coordinate 12,058 downwards.
TAACAGTGCCAGAAGAAGAAGAAGAAGAAGTCGTGACCGAAGGAAACCACTCTCTTCAGGACAGGACTGTTATCGACATCCCCGAAAGGTTTTTCCGGGAGGACTCTTGTGTGACTGTGCCAAGGAGTGTAGAGACTCTAAGAACATTACACACTGTCCCTACGATTTCACCTCTTGATCACCACAAATGTTGTTGTACAGAGACTTGTTTATATTCGAGTATGATCGTTTTGATGTGTCTTTTATTCATGTACTTAACCATTTGGCTTGTATGTATTTAATCTTTCGTGTTGTTCACTTTTAAATATGGCAATAAATGTGTCCTGAAAAAAGTATAAAAACTCTTGTCTTCTCTGTCATCGTGTCAAAAGTGACATTCCTTACACTACTATGGCTACCTCTACTGTCTCTGCTCCCACTTCCTCCACTGTCAAAGTCATCGACGAACACGTAGATCGGACTAGTTGGGAGGCCTTGTATCTTCGCCATCCCTTTAACATGCTCATTGCCGGACCTAACGGTTCAGGCAAAACCGAATTTGTCAAACGTTTGATCGACCATAAACATCATTTGATCGATTGTCCACCTCAACGAATCCTGTGGTGTTACAAAGAGTGGCAATCGGCGTACAGCCTTCTGCGAGAAAGTCAAGGCGATTCCATCGTCTTTGTGGAAGGCATTCCTGGCGAAGACGACGGGATCGTGTCTGACCCTAGTCAAACTCATTTGGTTATTTTTGACGACATGTTAGGAGAAGACGAAGAAGACATTAAACTCTGGTTTACGCGGAAAGGGCATCATCGTAATGCCAGTGTCATTTACATCACTCAAAATTTGTTTCAACAAAGTAAAGCCCATCGTACCATCAGTCTCAATGCTCATTACGTGGTGTTGTTTAAAAGCCCTAGAGATAAATCGCAAGTGCAAGTGTTAGCCAAACAGTTAGGACCGCCTTGGCTGACTCGTGCGTACGACGATGCCACTCAAATTCCACAGGCTTATTTACTCGTGGATTTAAAACCCACCACTCCCGATTATTTGCAATTTCGTACCCATCTGTTTCACCACTGGCGCCAAGACGGAGGGCCTGTCGTGTACACGTCCCCGTCGTCGACTTAACAACGACCAAAAAAGGTCTATAAAAACCTCGGTCACTTTGGGTATGTCTCACACAGCGTCAACATGACGTCCCTTCAGTCTCATTTTCCCGTCAAATTGATTCGTGCCTTGTACGGCATCAGTCGCATAAAAAATCCACAAATACGTACTGCTGTCTTAGAAGCTAGTCTCAAAGAAGTCTTACGATGGTTTACGGTAACAGCACGTCAATTACTGCAAGGCATCATTCAGATTCCACATCAAACCAAACGTTTTTTTGAGAGAAACAACGTAGCCTTGACGCAGCTGGTCGATCCTCGCATCGACACTCAAACCAAAAAGCAAATCATTTTGAAACCTGGAGGTAGCGGTTCTCTAGGAGGTGTCATCATTCGTTCCCTCTTAAAATGGGATCCTAATGCTCCCAAAGTTGTCCCCAAGAAAAAAGCCACGCTCAAACGTACCCAGAAGAAAAAGAAAAAGAGCAACGGTGTCAAGACCAGGTCACAGCCTCATAAAAAGAAAAAGAAAAGTCCACAGATTACAGCTTCTACCCGCAAGAGAGCGTCTCCAAAAACTTCTCCTCCAGCAGTTACACCCTCTTCCTCTTTAACGGCAGTGGCCGCTGCTCACATAGTACCTGCCCCCAAAATCGAAGTCCAAGAGAGAACGGGTGTGTTACAGAGTTTACTGGATTTGTCCAAGCAAGAACTGCCCCGATTTAGTCCGTTGCGGACTCCTCCAAGGCGTGTGATGCCAGTCATCAAGTTGATACGACGTAAAGACAATCAGTGGCGACGCGTTCCAGTATAAAAAGACCTGAGGAAAACGATAGGTTTGGTGTCGTTGTGCTCCTGAACGCACAAAGATGTCCCCACCAAGAAGTGCACACCGTCACTATTGTCGTTCTTCTGTCCAAAAAGAAAAAGGAAGAAGAAAAGGACAGTCTCGTCATCCGACAAAACGCATCGCCAAACCTCGACGTCACCCGTTCTCTCTTGGACACACTCTTTCAAAGAAAAGAAGAAATCACCGAAGAGGAGGATGGTTGCCTAGACTTTTGTTACCATACATGATCAAAACTCTTAAATCTACTTAAATATATGACCAATAACCAAAAATATGATAAAAGGACGCATGTGAAGCCATGGACTTTAGCGTATGTTGTGCACCAAAAGATGTCTCCTCATCGTCGTTCTCCTGTCCAGAAAGGAAAAAGGAAAGGACAGTTTCGTCATCCGAAAAAAACGCTGAGCTAAACATAGATGTCACCCCCAGAAAAGACACACTCGTCCAAAGAAAAAGAGGAGCCACCAAAGAGGAGGATTCTTTGGCGATTTTGGAAAACACATCGTCACCTTTATGACGAAGCGATAGTCCTCAGAAAAGTATAAAAGACCGTGTGACAAGTCATCGACGTTAGTGTATTTTTTGCTGTGTCCCAGGGAATCAACGAACCAACCGAGAAAGATGTCACCCCAAAGGAAAGAAAAGGAAAGGACTGCCACCTCGTTTAGCCAAACATTGGGACATGTTGTCCGTCCTGTCCAAATCTCCTCCACCCATGTGAAAAAAACTCATTCAAACTGCCTCCAAAGACGTCATCGATACCGTGTGCGAATGTTGTCTGAATGTCTTGCAAGGCACAATACCTTTGTCTAAACACCTGAAAGAATGCTTAGCAAAACATCGACTCGTTCTTCCCCAAATGGTCCAAAAGAAAATACCCATTGGTCAAAAGAAAAAGATGTTGGTGCAACGCGCAGGAATTTTGTCCTTCTTGCCCATGTTACTGAAAGGAGTAATGGGAACAATAGGAGGACCTTTGCTGAAAGGACTGTTGGGAACGATGGGAAACATCCTGGGAGGATGAAGATAAAAAGGTCCAAGAAGATAAAAGGGACCTTTGGAGTCAAAAAATCTCAGACGTGATCCTTGAAATCCGATGAAGGACGAAAACTGGCTTTAGTGCCTTACAAACGATAAGGCACTATCGTGGAATACCATCGTTGGCAAGAACAACGAACCCCGCATTTACCTCCCAATCCTCATTTGACAGAGATGTCCCAGTTACAACACGAATTGCAATCATTGATGGATCGCAGCGATTTGTCAGAAACGGAAAAATCTCATCGGTACGGTCAGCTGTTGCAACGACTGCAACTCTTTCACCAGAAAGCTTTAGACGAAACAGCTCTACCTACTGTGAAAGATTTCAAGGCCTTAATGAAAAGTCCATCACCACCACCACCACTAGCCCCAGTAATCAAGACAGAAAGCCCACCACCTCTAGTCGCAGTGATCAAGACAGAAAAAGAAGAAGAGCTTCAAACTCCAACAGAAAAAGTACGCAAGTTAACAACACCACCTACATCCAGAATTGGTCGGATTAAAATGATGATGGATACCCCTTCTTCCTCAGAAGTGAAAAAGAAAGAAGGAAAACCAGAAGTGAAACAAGAACTGATTACCCCAGTTCAGACACCTTCCTCCTCGACACCTATCGCTCGTCGGACACGCAAAGCATTGCAATCCAAGAAAATACCACACGAAGAAAAGAGGAGCATCAGTAAAGAGTGGATCACTTATGAAAAAAATGGAGAAGGTGTTAGCCAGCATTTACTACGATTCATCCCATCCTGCAGGTTGCTACGGAGTTCAGAAATTGTATCGTGCTGCCAAAACTCGACTGAAAAGTGTCCGTTTACCTCAAGTGCAACGATGGTTACAAGAACAAGCCACGTACACCTTACACAAGCCCATTCGACGAAAATTTTCCAGAAGTCGCACCCGAGTGGAGGGCATCGATCATCAATGGCAAGCCGATTTAGCCGATATCTCTCATTTGGCCAGGTACAATCGTGGTTACAAATATTGTTTTGTGTCATCGACGTCTTTTCCAAATTTGCTTGGGTCGTGCCAATGACTTCCAAATCGAGCACTGAGTTAGTGCGAGCCCTCAAACTGGTGTTGAAACAAAATGGACGTCACCCTCTTCGATGGCAAACTGACAAAGGCACCGAATATCTGAACCATGCTTTCCAAAAAGAATTGAAGAAACGTGACATTAATTTTTTCACCACCGAGAATCCCGAAACCAAAGCCAGCATCGTGGAACGTTTTCAACGCACCTTGAAAGAACGCATGTGGAAATATTTTACTCATCAACACACTCTCAAGTACATCGATATCTTGCAACACCTCGTCCAATCGTACAACTAATCTTACCATCGGAGCATCGGACGTGCCTCCCAAGAAGTGACTCCCGACAACGATATGACCCTCTTCAAACGCCTGTTTGGTACGTCCCCAACAGCGACTGTCCCCAAGAAAGGTGGAGTGTTGGCATCAGGAGACTGGGTGTGCATTGGCAAAACCAAACGCACTTTCGACAAAGGTTACTTACCCAACTGGACCACCGAATTGTTTCGTGTCACCGAACGTGTGCGTGGTCGTCATCCTCCCGTCTATAAATTGGAAGATATGAACGGGGAAGTGTTAAAAGGAACGTTTTACTTGCCCGAGTTACAACGTGTGACCAAAAGAGAAGACGACGTGTACGAGATAGAAAGCATTCTCGATCGAAGAACCCGTAAAGTGGGGAATACGACGTCTCAAAGAAGTCAAAATACGTTGGAAACTATATCCTCCCAGGTTTGATTCTTGGATCGACGCTAAGCATCTCATGCCCTTCAACACAGTCTCAGCTACTGCAGTGACCATTCTTTCCCCCAGTTCTTCTGTGGAAGATCTACAAAAGCAACCCTTGTGGGTGTGGTGTGAAGAACGTGTGCCTAAAACGCAAATCATCTTTTTCTCCCAAATCTTTGTGGTGTATTGTGTCATCGGTGCAGCCATTGCCAATTTGAGTTTGCAACAAGGAGACAAACAAGTGTAGACCATTTTACTCAGCAGTTGCATTGGTTACCTTCTTCCCAATCCGTCTCTGAAATATTCCTCTAACGGGAACAACAACAACGGGAGTCTTGCGTCCAACGTTAGTCCCCCATCCAACAGTCACCCTAACCATCCTCTTTTAGACACTCCTCTGACTTCCAGTGACCCCTCCGACACTAGAACTCTGGAATTATGAACAACCAATTTTACTTAACGTTACCCAGTGACAGTTCCATGGAGGTGTTTGCCAATAATACCTTATGCTGTTATACGGCCAAATTAGCACAGGCCATCCAATTGGATCACAAAGCCCATTTTGAAGTGGCTTTAGTAGAAATGAGTCACCCTACACAAATCAAAAACATTGCTGAAAATCAAAACACTTTTACGGTAGAAGTTCATGACGAACAAGTGCAACAACATTTGGATGAACGCAGAGTTGTAGGTGCCTCTATGAAATCACAAGACTCCACAACTAAACGAACCACTTATCGGTTGAAGATTCTCTCAGTCTATTATTTTAGTGGTCAACATTTGGTGAACGCTATTGCTGACAGGTTGAATAACGTGTTTGGTAAAGCCTTGGAGAAAGCCAGAAAAAGCGTCACGATCGATTACCACAAACTACTCGTCGTCTAATGATGAAATTTTCAGAGGACAAAGTATTGGCCATTACATTTTGTCCTGAATTGTATGACATATTGGGTGGAGACCCGAAGTTGATCAACACTGCAAACGAAATACCAGCCGTGACCAGTAACTCGGATTTTGCGAAATATTTTAGATTCCCTGTAGAAATGAACCAGGGACTGAATTTGATTTTTGTGTACTCCAATGTGGTGGAGTACAACGTGGTGGGACACACCTCCGTACCGTTACTGCGTGTCATTCCTTTCAAAGTGGATTCTGCCACGAACGCTGACGAGGAAGGTGGAAACACCTATCACGTTCACCGCGAATTTGTACATCCTCACTATTTGCTCGTCAGTGAGTCATATTTCGACACTGTCAACATTACTATAAAAGGAGATCTGGGACAAAATATTCCATCTACCAAAGGGAAAGTCACAGTGAAACTCCATTTTCGAAAACAATTACTCTAACTTTTTGTCAGTCATGTATCATGTGTACCAAGGAGTCGCTCCACAACGAGTACATGGTTTGGGAGATATGCTAAAATCGGCCTTTCGTACAGTGGTTCCCGTTTGGAAACCGATGGTGACACGGGGATTGCACGCCTTGAAAGACGCCGCGTTGACGCAAGGCAAAGAATTTCTCCAAAATGTCATCATTGACAAACAAAATCCTAAAGAAGCTTTCTTGAGAGCGGGCAAAAATGTCTTGTTTCAAATGGGTAAAGATATTTTTGGCGGGAGAGAAATTCCGATAAATGCTCTGGACCCTGCCGAGTCAGGCATTCCTGCTTCCCTGACGCCACAGCAAAGACAAGGCAGAAAAAGACGACTAAGACACCCCTTCGAGAGGACTTCACACCCCTAGAGGTAGAAAGACTAAGAAAAGAAAAACCGTCCGAGAGTTAGACGTTTTTGATTATTAAATCAGAGAAAATGATGCACCGAGAGTCTTGCGCCTGTTCCAAGTCGGAACTGGATCTGTTTGCAATGCCACCCACCATGATGACGATGCAAGAATCCCAATGGCTCGAATTTCATCCCGTCTCCTCTTTGACGGATTCAGCTCCCATCGAGTTTGAAAGCAAAGGACAACTCGAAGATTATCTCGATCTGAATAGCAGTTACTTGTACCTGAAACTCAAAGTGATCAAAACCGACAACACCAATCCGGGAGCCGATGTCAGAGTAGCTCCCGTTAACAATTTCATACATTCCTTGTTTAGCGAAATGGATTTGTACTTGAATAACAAACTGGTCAGCAGTAGCATGGATACTTACCCTTACCAAGCGTTCCTGGAAAATCTCTTGACGTACGGAAAAGAGGCCAAGAACACTCATCGGGATGCTTGTGTGGTATGGAAACCTGACACCGCAGGTGAAGACACATTTAACGACACAGCTCTGACAGCCGATGACAATCCTCACAAGGTGGGTTTTGACGACCGTCGAAAGAAAATCCTGCAAGGTCGTTGTTTAGAACTAATGGATCGTTTGCATTTGGACATGTGGTTGCAAGACAAGTATTTGCTCCACGGAGTGGATATTCACCTGAGATTCAATCGCAGCAGTGTCGCTTTCCATTTGATGACTCATGCCAATGAGTACAAAACCATCATCCAAGAAGCCAGACTTTACGTGCGCCGCGTTGAAGTGTTACCTAAAGCGGGAAACGACATCAGTCACGCACTGAGCAGAACGACCGCCAAGTATCCGATACGACGTGTAGAAGTGAAAACATTCACCATTGCTGCTGGACTCCGATCCAAGATAGAAGATCATCTGTTCCAAGAACAGTTACCCAAACGTTTAATCATTGGTATCGTCAGCTACGCAGCCCTCAACGGAGACCACGATGAAAATCCTTTCCAGTTTAAGCACTACAAAGTGTCCAAGATCGAAGTCTGTCGCGATGGCAAGAGCTTGTGTACTCGGCCCTTCGAACCTAACTTTGCCCAGAAGAATTACTTGAGATTGTATTTGTCTCTGTACGAAGCTACCGGACAGATAGGAACCAACACCAGTCACAGCATTTCGTACGAAGATTATGTCGGAGTTTACACTTTGTGGGCCTTTGATTTCACTCCAGACCAAGGCAACGATGAGGGACATTTCTACCCTATAAAATCCGGTCAACTGCTTGTGGAACTTCAGTTTGCAGAAGCTCTCACCGAGACGGTCAACATCATCTAGTATGCCGAATTCGATAATACCATAGAAATCAACAGTTTGAGAGAAGTCATTCTAGAATATAAGAAACAATGGAAGACACTTATCCCTCATTGAACGGTAGAGAATCTTTGGAAATGGAATGAGAGGATAGCATGAAAACAGAACCCCAAGACCAAGAGAAAGAGGACGAAGTAGTGGTCACGTCCAGATGGCCAGAACAAGAACAACATTTAGTGTCGTGTTTTGCTAAACACCTGGCGGACAAAATTACGGAATTGAGTAAGAAAGATTGCTATGGATGTCAAAACGATCATCCCAGTCAAATTCAACAGGATAAATGTTTGATCATGAGTCAAGAAGAAAAATTGGACGAGTATCTGGACGACGCTTGGAGTCTCATCTCAGAAGAAGCAGTGTTGCATGAGTGGTATAAAGGCTTGCGTGATCATTCCTGCCCACCATTGTCTACTCTGGAGATCTATCGCATTGAATCTCTCTTAGCCCAGAGTGCGGAGACGAAGCGAAGAAGCGGCTACTTGACAGAGAGTTTCAAACAAAAAGTCAGAATTGAATTGATGACTTATCATTACCTGTGAAAAGAACCAAGAAAAATGGATACCTGGGAACTTTATTACGTTTTGAACAATAGTTCGTATACTGCTTCTTGGAATCCTGTCGTGTGCACTAAAGATGAACTACCTCATCTCAAACCTCAAGACCATCATTCTTATGTCATCAACACGGACGAAAGTCATCTCCCAGGAACTCACTTGGTTGCCGTCTACTTCCCTCAAGAGGACTGTGTGGAGTATTTTGATTCGTATGGATTACCCCCTTTAGAAGACGACATCATTGACTTTATGAGAAGAAATGCCCAGACGACACGATACAATACTGTGATAATACAAGGCACAGATTCCATGGTGTGTAGACAATATTGTGTGTATTTTCTTCATCAACGCAGTCTTGGATATCGTTTAGAATATTTAGTGACTTATTTTGATAGTAACTCTTCTAGAAACGATGAGAAAGCAGATCGATGGTTTTGTGACCATTATGGCTATCTTTTGTCTTTAGCTAGGAAACGTAGTGTTCATCAATGGCCTGATGACTTCCATCAGTGGAAATCTCACAAGATTTCACAACGTTATCAACCTTGTCAAAAATAGTTATTGTTTGATGTTAATGTTAATTGTTAGTAGTTGATTGTTTGTTGAATAAAAAATGTTGTGTTTTGAAAAAATGTGTCGTTTGTTTTCAAAAAACACTGTGAATATATTCTCTTTGACTTTCTCTCTATCCCTCACCATGACATTTGCTGTGATAACGTTCCAACTCAACAAAAACCTAGTAAGGATGTTTTCTATTGCGTCCGCGTTTGAACCATATAAAGCGGGTTGGTCTCCAGTCTGGCCACCCACTGTTGACTCGTCAACCTATGAAGATGCCTTCCAGACAAGCCAAGCTGAACGAAGCTTACGTCAATTTACACCGTGTCATGCTAAACCTGATACCGAAGCCTGAAGAGATAGAGAATGTCAGGATGTTAGCCATAGCCCAAGGCCTAGTAGAAGAGGTTTTCAGAGAGGAAATAAAAAAAGAACAAGAAGAATGGACAGAGAAGTACAGACTTCAGAAGCAGAGAGAACAGAAACAACAACAGCAGGAGCAGGAACAGCAGCGGCAAGAACAAGACAGAGGTTTTGTCGACTACCGTGTGGACACCAAAGAGTTCTCGTTCTCTTTCCGCAGAAGCAGGCCGTATAGTATAGGAAAGCCTGCCGCCAGACGGGGACGCAATCTTAGAAGTAAAAAAAGATTGCCATCACTCCCCGTCAACAAAAAACAGCCCTTTTCAGGGCTACCCCAATACTCTCGAAAAGACATACTAATTTAATTGCCAAAACAAATTTGTGTGTTTGTATGTTTTAAAAAAAAGAAGTGTGTCTATAAGCACTTCGTTTCTCTGTCTTGTCAGATAATGTATGTCTGTGTTTGTAAGTAAAAAAAAATCAACTTAAGTGTTTCTTTTAGGTCCGCGCGTTTGATGTAGTGGTAAGTTTTGGTGTCAGGGAATGTTTTCCTTCACGTCCGTGCTCCAGGGATAAAAAGCCAAGCGCGCGTCAGTCTGGCTACCAATCGTTGACCTGTTAACTTGGAAGAAGATGAGTAACAGAATAGCCAAATTGTTGGAGCTGCAAATGCACCTGGAGTATGCCAGGCGCCTCCTGGATGAGCTGGCTATGGAGGCTATTGCAGAAGCAGCCCAGTTGGAAGAAGAGGAGGAAAATAAGAAGAAAGAAGAGGAGAAGGAAAAGAAGCGTCCCTCGCTCCTTCCTCACCTCATACTAAGACCTCTGTGTGAGGTCAAGCCTGAGGTGAGGACACCAACGTCTCCACAGCCACCACTTCCACAACAAAGACAGCCACAGCCTCTGCCACCAGTATTAAGAGCCGCTGTCCCCCAGAGAGAAACCTGGGGGAAGGAGGCATTGGAGGAATTGGAAAGACAGAGGCAAGAATGGGAGACTCGGCGTCAGCATCATCATCCCAGGGTGTGGAATAGAAGAAGGAGGGAACAGGCGTTCACTATCCCTCAAATTGAGGAGTGGGATAGTGAAGCCAATCAACCTCCCTCTTCGCTCCCAACCACACACATAAATTGGGAGCAGGATTGGAGCCGGCTATGCGTGTGTGGTGCCCGCCCTGGGAGATGTCATCATTAACCAGGTGCATTTGGAGTTCTAAAAAAAACAGCCCTTCTCAGGGCTAACCAGATCTCTAGAAAAGAGAGATTATTTAATTTGCCAATCTGTGTGAATGTGAAGTAGTGTGACTATAAACACTCACTTCTTTACTGATGTGTGTGTGTGTGTGTGTGTGTTTTGCGTTCGCATTCGTTTGTGAGGATAGTATAGTGTGTATGTTTTATGCATTCTAGTTGGTTTGTGTGGATAGTAAATATGGTGTGTTTTATGCATTCTCATTCGTTTGTGAGGATAATATAGTGTGTATGTTTTATGCATTCGCGTTCGTTGGTGTGAATAGTAAATATGGTGTGTTTTATGCATTCTCGTTCGTTTGTGTGGATAGTAAATATGGTGTGTTTTATGCATTCTCGTTCGTTTGTGTGAATAGCAAATATGGTGTGTTTTATGCATAAGCATTCGTTTGTGTGGATAGTATATAATATGTGAAGTGAGTGTAAGGGATGTTTTCCTTCACGTCCGTGCTCCACTGATATAAAGCAGAGCGCTCGTCAGTCTGGCTACCCGCGTTGACTAGTCAACACCTTCAAGAAAAAAATGAATTTGTTTAATGAATTAAGGCATAGTTATTTCTGGATGATGGATGCAGCTTACGTGGTGGAAAGGCTTGAAAAAGAATGGAGCTATCCAGTCTCGAAAGACTTTGTGACCAGTCAAGTCACTAGCCTCAAGTAGCTAGGGATCTGGTGGCCGGAATGATAGAAGAGGAGGTGGAAAAATTAAGAGGATTTATCAAGCCTAAGTATGTAAGAATAGGCACATTGAAGGAAGCCCTTGATCTTGTCATCCAAGTGAGGTGCTTCTTGCAAGATACATTTAATTGGTCAGAGTGGTCTTTTGTCAAGTGGGGTTTACAACATTTAAAAAAAAGCCGAAGACAAGATGAAAAACGTGATGGAAGAAGAGGTAAAGAAAATCAAAGACACTGTGACAAAAGAGAGAAAGGAGAAGGAAAACATAAAGAGAAAAGAAGAGTTTGAAAGACTGAACATAAACTGGATGAAGGTACAGGAAAGGTTTAGAGCTATGGGACATCCTGACTGGATTCCAGACGAAGAAAAGAAGAAGAAGAAGAAGAAAGGAATCATTGAAAAAGTGAGAACGTGGTGGAAGAAGTGGAGACAATAGAAGAAGAACCCAATGGCCCTTTTCAGGGCCACTTTCATATGCCTCGAAAAGATTTATTCTTTCTTGCCTAAATCAATCTATGGTTGCATTTATCTATGTCTCTGTTTCTCGCCATATTTCTATCTCAATGTCTCTACTGTATTTGTCACTCCGTAGGTAGCCACGCGTATTTAGGTCAGTTCCTTGCCACTTTGTTACTAGCACCGTGACGTCACCATACCTGTTCCCTTCCTATTAACCCTATACAAAATTCCATTGAGGATATAGTGCCGGGAAACTTTTTTGAGGTTGTAAATCTTGAGGTTACGGTACACAGGGTGGTATTTTTGAGGCTATAAATCTTGTGGCTACGGTACAACCCCC